>CAMOHE010046096.1:30988-58261 GCA_946598075.1 Artocarpus hirsutus
TGGATACATAGGTGTAACCAAATAGTATACTATCTTTGGATAGTAAGTATTCCAATGGTGAGATAATAGAACGTAAGATAAAAATAATAGGAAAGTTAAAATAGAATTTATCTTTAAGCCGATTATGAATATCCTTTAGGGATATAACACATTATGATATGTCATGGATGGTTAGCTTATTTAAAGCCTCGTTATTTTATATAGTTCAAGAGTACAACTCTAAGCCTTTAGTGGAGTAGCGCTAGAGTTGATAATTATAAAATATGTATCTAGGATATTGTATTTTATGATTATAAAAGCATGAATTGTATATGTCCATCGGGTCCCCTTTGCTAGCTCATAATAAATCCTTTAACGGTACAGCATATTTTTCCTACATATTGGTGACTTATGTTAAATAGTTAGATTGCCTAAAATTTGATAAGATTTGCATAATTCATGTTAGTTTATCGATTGAATTAAATTTGTAAATTAATTCAAGATAAACATGTTGAAATATTTGGATAATATTTTATTTTCTATGGGATTATATAGATATGATTGTTTTAATTAGATAACTTCTCTATTAGGTTATTTGAATTAAAATTGAGGCTCTATCTAGATTCTCGACTGGAAAATAAGATATTCTCAAGGATCAAATTATCATAAGTTTGGTAAGCCAATCCATTAGCTTGACTTGCCAATGGGTTAAGTTTGATAGGCCGATCCATTAGTTCAATCTATCGATTGTGCGATAACCTGTATATGCATTTTAGACGTGATTTTTATCAAAAGTTGATCCCGATTCAAATTTTAGGACTTTATCTGATAAGGCTTGACCTTAGATACAACCTCTATAAATATGGGTGAGTTTTCTTAGTTTTTTAGATCAATTGAGAAATATAGAGTAAGAACTTTATTTTAAGAAGCTCTAAAATTCCTTGTGAGCTACTGTTTAACATTTGAACTTTAGCTCTAGATCGTCTCAAGTGGTTGGAATGACAGTGACCTGAGGAAGAGCCATATGACTTGTGACCACCTACACTCTGATCGTGGATAGAAAATAGCAAAGAAACCAGTTGGTTGAGGCTTTACTAGGAAGTTCTTCTCTTCACTGATTGCCTATGCCCTTTAGCATACAAAAAGCTAGTAAGATCTATGATTAATTTATGTATATAGCATGTCTAACTTGTGTTTTGGAAAATATTTTGACTTAAAAATTTTAAAATTTTACTGCGTAATCATTTTTTCCAATAGTAGGTATTAATGTGGTAATGATAAAAATCTAAAGGTGAGTCACGGTTTTCCTACTGAGCATGTAGTCGCTCATTGCCCTATATTTTCATATTTTCAAGATTCATAAAGTATGAGTGGCAATGAGAGATATAGTTGAAGAAGCTATATATCTGTACTTAGTTAGAATGTCTTCTTTTGTTGAGAATGTTCTTCTTGATAACATAAGCATCATATGTTACTTTCTGTGACTGTATTAAGATGTATTGAATGTTGAAATGATGATGACAATTTTATCTTTTAATTTAAAGCTGCTACATTAAACTGTAGTTTATTTGTTGCTTATATTTTTATTTTGAATTGAGATTTTTCATTTAAGTCCCAAGCAAATTTGTTTTGAAGCTTTATGTTTATTTTTTATTCTTTATTTAATTTATTTAAAACTGTTGACCCTCACTTAGGGGCGTTACAAAAAGATTTTGGGTTATTTTTCAAAAGGGATAGATTTGAAAACCTTGTTTTTCTCCTTGATTCATTTGGAATTTGAGGAAAATTTCTCTACGAAAGTTGTTCGTCTCAAAATTTTCAACAAAAGTCGTGTTAAGCTCAGAAACTAATCCAGCCTCTAAGTATCTAAAAACATAAATTGTTGCAATATGTTCTACTTTTTGTTGTATTAAGCTTACTTTTTCTTGTTGATGTTTCAACTTTAACCTTTTAAATTTATCATTAGATGCATAAAACATAACATCATTTTACAATAGATGTTTCAACTTTAATCTTTTAAATTTATCATCAGATACATAATACATAACATCATTTTACAATATCCCCCTTACTTGACGTAACTTATAACCACTTTTTGAAAACTGTTCTAGTTTTCTGTTTTGATTTCTGTTGTTGTTTCTATCACAATAGATTCACTTTTCTCATATGTGCAGAACTGTTTTTAGTCTTTTTGACGTGCTCGCAAACACATATCACAAAAACCAACTAGTTCATACACTTTCTTTTATATTCGAAACTCTATAACACAACATATCACATGAAACCACAAACTTTATCAAGGTTGGATGCTAGGTTTCACTTGAAAATTATCCAAAACACTTGTTTCCTCTTAGACAATCATAAACTTTTTAACTCTTCATGAAAAGTAAATCCATAACATACTATAACCGTATTGAAAACATAATAAAAATTCCTTACTTAAAGCTTGGAAATTTCTTAAAACATACATAAACAAAGTTAGGATTTTTACATTAAAAACTTCTTCAAATCTTCTCCAAAGTGGTAAACCTAGTTTCTAAGGATGATTAATGGTTGAAATTTAGCAAAATTTTGAGAGGTTTAGGACTTAGAAGCAGTGGGTTTTGGAAAGAATTATGGAGACAAGAAGTTCTAATCTCCATAAAGTGTGTGGCAATTTATAGGCCGAAGTAGTAGCATGTTTATAAATAAATTTTACAAAAGTAACCCCCCATCCGGTTTTGCCTTGAAGTTGTGTGAAATTTTCCACACTTTTGAAGAAGAAAATTTTCACTTTTCTTTAACTTTTGTAGACTAAGTTTATATTGCATTAAAGGATTCCTATACTGTCAGTATCCTCCTACAACCCTTCACATGCTTGCACAATCTTCTACAATTATCCGAGTTTTTATTATGTATGATTCCTATACTGCATAATTTTATATAGTATAACTCCTATACTATATTTCCATTGTAGAATCTCTTACAATAAATTCTTCAACGGTGTTACTTTCTAACTTTCCTTTTTACTTATTCATCATCTAACTTTTATATTAATGTCATTGAACATTTACTTTGTGAGTAGTTGTCACAAAATTTGGATTTAACAAAAATCTTTGTGATGCTAAAATTACTGTTTAAGCACTTTCACAACTTTTTAAGTTCTAACTCACAAAATTTGTTTTCATGAAATACAACATAGTTCGTAAAGATTTGCACATAATGCACTAGAAATTCATTATCTCTGAAGTACAAAGTTCCATATTTATAAAACAAGAAATTTTTAAGGAAATTCATTGTTTAAATCTTGTCTCAACTTTAGACTTAAACTAATCATTTTTTCCTTGCATATTACAAAAGTTCAAGTGAATTTAAATCTAAATTATCTCCTTAATATGCTATTTACTTAACTTTTTAAAACTTTAGCCTATTAATTTTTATTCATCTTTTACTTCCTTCATTTTCTCCAATAATTGGTCTCAATACACACACATTTTAAAATTACAAAAAAAATATTTATAAGGTAATCTAAAACGATGAGATAGTATTTTTGACACAGACTTTAGTCTTAAATTATATCTAACAAAATGTTGAGATTAGGTTTTTTATAGATAAAAAGAATAGAATGGACAAAGGTTGCGGTATCATTTTTCTGATGGATTACTTCCACTAAACCAATGGCATACAAAAAATTGCACTTTTAATGTGCTCTGTGCCTTTTGTCTGGTCAACCAGCGGGTAACATCCAACCGGTTAAACGATTCTTTTTTTTTTTTTTCCTCCGATTGACGGCATGTTGAAACTGGGTTTTAACTTATTTTTTTCCACATAAGAAGGTTGTGAGGTCCAAAATTGCTAAATAACATCTGCTAAAGTTCCAAACTTGTCTCAAGGCTTCTTCTCCTCCTCGAAAGCTTAGCTTCATTTGCTCATCTTTGTTTTAACATCTGTGTTAGCTTATGTCCTCTGTTCCTAACCAAAGACTCATAACATATGTGGATAATATATTTATATCCTTCAATAATGCGCGAATGAATGAGAAATTGAAACTACCTATTACAATAGAAAAATCAAAGGAAAAATACGGAAGAAAGAGATCAACCCCAAACATGATAATTATGTGAGACCTACACTTAAGTACATAAATGATACAAATGGAAACATATACACACATGTAAGTATTATTTGTGTACACATATACTCCTCCAATCTCCATATATCACGCGTGCACGTTGGCCTCTCCTCCCCTAATTCTATCATATCAATTTCAACTAACTCCCCCTCTTTGGATACTTTCATTATCACCTAAAGATTAATTTAATCGTTTTAATTTGTTTATTTGTTTCAATATAATAAAAATTTTAAAAGGAAAATTATGCCTTAAGAAAAGAAGAATTTATCAAGAACGTCTTTAAAAAAAATGTTTTAGAATCTAGTGGAAAAAAAAAAAAAAGAAAAGGACTTGTAATTGATGTAAACTTGTTCAAGAAAAAATGTTAGAAAATTATCAAAGAAGGATGGTTGTCTACCACCAAGAAACTATGTGAAAATAGGGATCCTAGATAAATAGTAATAATTGATGATATAAGATAATATCATAGATAAATAGTACATAAATAGTGTTGTAAATTTTTTTATAAACAATACCCATTTCTCACTCATTCGTGATAGACCTTTCCTTCACAATAAACAAGAGATTTTTGTTCTCTACTTTCTCTCCCTGAGAATTATTTCTAAAATTCTTTTAGTTTCATAAGCTCGGTCTTGCATTTCTAAGTTTTGATATGAAATTATTGTGCCACATTTGAAATTTGACATGACATCCTCAAATAAAAATTAATGGCTACCAGCTATGCGATAAATGCAAAACTTGCAAGGAATATCACCTGTAATGTTGTCTAAAGAATTATGCCACTAATGCGATAGAGACTTTCATCTAGGTCCTAAAATCTTATTATGGAAACTCAAAGAAATAATAATAATAAAAAAAAAAAACTTGAATTCTATTTTGTCGGTTTGCATAGTCACGCGTGAATAAATAACAATGTGCACAAGTCAATTATATTTATAAACAAAAATGCGCATAAGTCATCATCTAATAATTTTTAGTAAGAATACTAATGTGATTCTAGCAAAAGAAAAAGGAAAAAAGGCGGCAAATATACTCGTGAGTTCCGATCCTGAAAATCTTGCGGAGAAGAAAGAAGTCGTCGTCGCTTTTCTTTTCTTTTTTTTTTTTTTTTTTTTTTTTTAAATGTCATAACTTGGGAAAGTGAATGCCCTTTTTGTCGCTTTGCTTTAGAATGCCAAACAGGCCGGTGAGGAAACTCACACCGTCATTGTGATGGCTGGAAATTTTTGTTTATTAATCCTAAACTTATTAGTTTCATCCACTATATTATAAATCTTTTATATATTATAATATAAAACAAAAGTTTATAATAATGTATATTTATTACAGTATTTTTGATTGTAACTTAGAACTCTAATTATATTTCTAAATACTTTATAAGATACTTGTAAAGATAATAAACGGTTAACTATCAGATTTTTATAATTTGACCTTTTTTTTTTGTGGGGGACAATATTTAAGTTTAATAAGGTGTTAAGAACTATTGGTTATAACCACTTTTATTATATTATGTGAGAGCTTTATATTGTAACGATTTTTTATTGTTACTGTAACATATAAAAACTTTATATTGTTCATAGCTAAAAAAAAGCAATAAGAATCACAAAGTAAATTTTTTAAGAAGAGAACAAGGCGTGTGAGTTAACGATGGAATTTTGTGTTTACAATTACACTATGCACACTGTCAGCTGTACAGCACCACCACCAACTGCTTCTCCTGAGTCTTCTCCGTTATACAACTTCACTCAATGAATTGTGGGACCCATTCTCAGTCGATGCATTTTGTTCCTTTGTGGAACTTTCTTTATTTTTCAAATACGTCGTAACGTAGTACTAGGCTAATTCTCCTTAAAAAAGAAAAAAAAATAAAAAAAAAAAAAAAAGAAGAAGCTACACTTATGTTGCCAATACTAGACTACATGAATCTAAAAGCGAATTGGATTTTGCACAAATATCCTAAAAATGTTATCAATAACGTTATCATATCGAACCAAAAGTTTTAACAACACTGAACTTTTTATTTTCACTAGCAATATAATTGTTTATTTTTGGAAGAAATAAAAAATAAAAATAAAAAAAAGATAATTTTTTTTTCATGCCCAGAATTCACACTATCATCATAATTAATTTAAGCCAATTTACTTTTAAGCAAAGAAAGCAATTAAACAGACATCCATTCCGATTTGGACGAAGAAAATTGACACATTCAAGTTCTCAATCTTATGACACTTACGTTTTGCAAGCCAAGAGTTGGGCTTGGTATTCAAACGACAAGGACATGCCCTTGTGGTTACAGTTGGCTTGCACTAAGATAGAGAGAGAAAGCGAGACAAAGCACGTGAAACCACAATTGGCGGCTAAAATAAATCTTAATTTTAACTCTACTTATGCAACACGTTGCAAGAATTAGAATGAACTTCCTTAGGATACACAGTCGATACATACATGCATATGGGAACAATCAAGAGAACGAAAATTACACGTATAGAGATTGAATTCAAGTTTTTTCCTTCTAATATGATTCTGAAGTCATTTGACGTTTGTCATCAAATCGTAGCAGTGTAGGAAACAGAAGGACTATGCGCAGGTGGAGGGGGCAAAACCCAGGTTTCTATTGTCCAAATCAAATTCCCACAAATGGTTTTGTTGCATAATATTGCCAATGACTGAAGTACCAGGCCAACTAGCGGAAACAAATCCTAGACACTTCATCTCAGGTGCAACATCAAGAACATAGCTCTTCACTGGTGGCTGGAAAACAGCCCCACCTCTAAAATGGAACCTTAGTGCTGGCATTTTAGACTCATCAAACCCCGTTGAGTTGAAGCAAAACTCAAACGGTCCTCCATCTGGGGGAAATGCCTTAAATTTTGATGTAAACTTGTTCAATTCTCTTGTCACCGGACCGTAAACTGGATCCGTCAGGAACGTTAGGCTACTTCCTGATTCCAGGATTGTTCCCCCACCTCGACTTGCGTCCCAAGCAACAGGCGGTATTTTTAGTAGCACGCCTCCTATGGAAATGCCCGAAACTTGCACGCCATAGAAGGGACCGTAAGCGCCACCCAGAATGAGCTCAGTTCGCTGCAACCTTTTGGAGCAGGATGCCTTATCGGCTTTGTCGCGACCAAAAATGATGTAGTTTGTGAGGTTTTTGGGGCTCATGTGATCAACTAGGCAGTAGGAGAACTTGCCACCAAATTGTTGAGCAGCTTTTGTTGTGAATGTGTGGTTACCAAAGCCAAGGCCCAGAACTCCATCTGCTCCTTTGAAGCCGCTCTGTTCGGCGCCTTGGACCGACTGGGTGCAGCCAACCAGCACATTTTCCAGTTTCCCCCTCCCACCGTTGGCGAGCCTTACTGATATAGTCTCATTAGCAAAGAAGCCAATTGCAGCTGTTCCTTCCAAGTACCTTAAAATCACCAAAAAACATTTTTTTAGTAAGTATCAAAATTAATTTTTTTGCAAGGACAACACTTGGTCCTAAAAAAGAGTGAGCAATATCGCGGAAAATAAATGCGGCCCATATGAGGCTGACCTACTTACAATAAGTGGCATTTAAATCTAGTGTTGGATGTAGGTAGAGCAGATTATAGATATCAGATCCTACATCAGCATTCACCTTCACAATACTAATGTACTATGGTGCTTCATTATGATTTCTTACCCGTAAGTCTCCCAACTAACACTTATCAATCACCCAAAAAGATCTCTTAACCCAAACTTGAAACCACAAATCTATCAAATAAAAAGACTCAACTTGTTGTCTTATACTACCACTATCAGTTAGAAAGCTGCTAGCTTGTCTTGACCAACTTTGCAACTCTTCTGTTTTGTCCTTAATTACACTTCCTTTTCAAATCTATCCCAGCAATATTAGATGAAACAAAGAAAGAAATTTATTTATATTATAGAAGATACCTATAATCATAGGCACAAGGGGTGGTTGGTGTTGGGCATTTATTGAGAGAGAAGAGATTGGAGAGATCAACTTTACACATGGTGGACAAGCAAGGAACAGCCTTGAAAGAAGAAGAGCGATCGGCAAGAAACACTGTACTCTCATTGATCCTTCCTCCGTGTGTTCCACATCTATTTCCACACTTGTACCTGCAAATGTTATGCATATACATATAATAAGCATAACATAACATGTAATTTGTTATGAGTGGAATGAAGGAATATGGGCCTGCCTGCAATGCATCCACGTCAAGTCGCTTCCGGTGTCTGCAACCAACATGAATGTCTGGCCCGGTGTCCCAACAGTGACGTGAACAAAGTACTCTCCGACCCCGTAGTCGGCTCCGGCATTCATCGGCATTGCAATCGATGATGTTTGTCTTTGGGACACCATTCTCTGTCTCGCCACGTCGCGCCTGTGAAACTCTATGAATTTTTCCATGTTGCTCTCTGGGATGGGCCATTTTCCAGACAGTTTCTCAGAGTTTCTGTGTACCAGCTCTAGCCTAGTAGCGCCAACGTTATTAATAACGCCATAATTAGTGGCCAAGAAGAAGAACAAGAGAAAGAAATTGACCATTTTCCTCCCTCGCTCTCTGTTATTCAGGAATTATGATGGAGAAGAAGGGAGAGAGATGAGGTTATAAAAAAGAAGAGGAAGATGGTTTTGTTGGGCGGTTGTCGTGGGCTATGCCATTGTTAGCATTTTGGCTATTTATGCTGAGGAGGACAGAGGACAAAAAGAGAGATTCATATTCATCTCTTGTTGATTGAAAACCAATTTTTCCGCTACAGAGCAACCGAATTTGTTTTCTGTTTCACATTAAAATTGAGGTGAGAAACAGAAAACAAAGCCCAAGCTTGTTTTTTTTTTTCTTTTCTTTTCTTTCAGATTTTACATAGATTAGAATGGTCAAACAACCCCAGTAATTAATTTTCCTCAAAAAGGCCAAAAAAAAAAAAAGAAAGAAAAGACAGATAATTGAGTTATCTGACTTATATAAACACTTTATATTAAGTTGTCTGCGTGCACGGTGCACTCAGGGTCAAAACGAAAAAACGAAAACAGTTGTCTGCATCCATGATTAATTACGGACTAGGTTACGTATGCGTATATATGACACCCGCCAACAATAACCTTATTATTAGTTTATCATCAAATATTTGCCAAATTTCTTACCAAATATGGCAATCTCTCTTCTTGTTTTCTTTTCCTTTTTTTGGCTGGAGCATACATGGCAGCGTGACGCCACATTCAAACGTTAATATACGAACATACATATACACAAGGTTTCCGCATCAATTAGTGGTTACTGTTGAGTCATTCACATGAATGATCATTCAATATTAATTATTAACTGCCAGGGTTCTTTTATCGAAGAAACGGATGAAAAAGAAGAAAGAACGAAAACGTAACAAAATTGGGATTACAACTTTGAATCCCCTCAGCCCCAATTTTAAGGTGGGAAAATAATATTAATTATTCACTCGTTTTTTGTTTTTCTTAAACATAATTAGTAAGAAAAATTGGTACATATAAATAAAGAAGAGAGTGAGCGAGGGTGGTGCTAGACCCCGTATTCATGGTCCGGGTCACAGGGGAAAAAAGCCTAGTTTTGACTTTGCCTCAACGTGGCCAGCTGGCTGAAAGTGAATGGTTCTCTGATATGAACTACCCTCTTGTTTTTATTTATTTCCTTTGCTTATTTTTCTAAGTTGGAAGTGGAGAGTTAAACCCTTTATCTTTTGGTTTAGATGTGGTTATACCAAGCATCATGTGCTTGTTTGTTTTATAGTTTGGTCCAGTTCAATTCATACCAAACGCCCATCACATTTTGAATTAGCGTTTAGTTAAACATTTAATTCAAGCTAAATTGAAGTTTACATTGAACTAAATTGTCCAATTTGAAATTCAAACCCCCTCTGTATTAATATTTTAAACCAATATTAAACAATAATTTTACTCTCGTATATTTGTATTTATAATTTAATGCTATTATTTCATATTAATTTTCAAGTAAATAACTTCTTTTTACATACTACATGTTTATTCTTTGATTATATTATTTTTTTCATGCTTCAAACTAGAATTATCAATGTTTATCCAAACACCCAATTTTGATTGGATTTCCTATCCATATTAGTACTTCAACTGTACAGCCAAATGTCAGTTTATAATACTATTTAAATTACACGATTTGGATTTCTTTGTTCAAACCAAAAAGTTCAAATCAATACAATTCAAACCATTGAACCAAACGGAGGATTAGGACTTAGTTATATTCAAATATGGAAATTTACATATGTATTATACTAGGTGGATTTCTTCTAGAAATTAGGAAAATAATTTTAAAAAAATTAAGGTTCAAATACAAATGTAAAGGTATTCGCGGATTGGATTTTACATATTTAAGGTCAATTCGTAAGTCAATCCAAAACCTTCAGATTGAAAAAATCTCAATATGTAATCCGATCTAAAACCTTCAAAATAGAAAAATCTCAATTTGTAATACGATCCAAAACCATCTGATTGGAATCACGAATTAAGCTATGACTTTTAAAAATAAGAATATTGAAGGCTAATTTTTTTCAACATCAAAAATTAAAATAGACGATCCATAATATTAATAGCTTAATATAGCTAAATTTGTTATAACCAATCATTAAGACAAATTAGCTTTAATAAAACTTAAAATTAAGTATTGTTCATTCATCAATAGTGCTTACAATTTCAAAGCAATTAAAAGTTATAAGATATATAATTATATTTCGGATTGACAAATTGGTAGGATTGAGAATTTTTTGATCTACAATCCAATCTAAAACCTTCAAATTCAGATTTTTTCTAATCCATTATCAATCCAAAACTCTTCCCAATCTAATTCAAAACTTCGGATTGGATTGGATTAGGTAGATTTTGTGGATTGACGGATTTCATGTTGGATAGGGCAGATTTTGTGGGTTGACGGATTTCGTAAACATTGTTGATAGATTTCAGCAAATGTATTTGCCAGTGAGTATTTGATTGAAGAAATTTTATGAATACAAAAATTTTAAAATTTTCTTATTTGAATTTTTTGACAGTAGGTAATTAGTTGGGCTGTAACGTTGTTGATATAATTAGTCATATGAAGCATTTTAATTGTTTATTACGTTTTCATGGATTTCTTTTTATACTCTCCTAAAAAGCCATATACTAATGGAGATATCTTTTATCGTTATAAGCCCATTATCCTTTACTTGTGTAACCAATGTAGGACTTTGGTTGTATTCTTATGTGATGTTTGGCAAACTCAACTCTAACTCATCAGTTTTACCTTAAACAGTGTAAAGCCCTCATATGTTACAGTGGAAAGTAAAAATATGCTATAATATAAAGCTTTTATATGCTACAATACTCTTATTTTTAACTCTTAGTTTCAACTCACTTCCCAAACATCCTATTAACAATTGCCTCCTCTTTCAAGTTAGATAAAACTTTTAAAGGCCATTTAAAAAATAGTTGAAACTAAAAGTTTAAATTTAAAATATTATATATGTGAGACAAAACATTATTAAAAACTTAATTAAAACTGTGAACTGCTCTTTGAATCGTGCTCCTAAATGCACTATTAATATTTAAGGGGATGGCTAAAGGAGTGCCAAATAGAGCTATTGCGATATTGTATTTAGACTTCCATTGGTCTCTGCTTCTTTTCTCCTCTTGACATTGTTTTTTCTTTTGAAGCGAATCTTATGGCTTTATTTTGGTTATTGAAAAAGCTTCCGAGTAGTACTAACATAATTAAATTGCAAAAAATAACCACTGACAAGTCCGTCCTTAATTGTGTCACTGGTTTTTGTACTTTGTTACACCTTGCGGAGGGCCAAGCTTCGGATCCCATCCTGCAAAGTGAATGGGCTTGACATGTTGACTCAAGCGACACTCGAAGAATTGGTATGGGCTGTATTTTAGCGGGCCATACGTCCTCAAGCTGGTTTATTTGCTTTAAACAAATATAGTATAATATATTAGATCTCAAAATTTTCTAGATGTAAAAATGTGATAATTTCAATAACCTTACAAACAAAGCAACAAAAACTAATACTGATCCAGAAACAACAAAAGTATAATTTATGGTAAATTTCTTTGTTAATTTTCAACTTTTCATAAAAGTAAGTATTTGATCCTCAATTCACATGATGTGCATGTGACTTCTTAAATAAAGGTATTTTAATAAAAAAAGCTACAATTTTTGTACAAAATTAAAATAAAAACTAATGAAATAAAACCAAGCAATATTGATTAAAATCAGCAAAAAAAAATAAAAACAGAAACAAAAACAAAAGCAAAACTTGATTTTCCTAATCTTAAAAAAAAAAAAAAATTCTGATTCCCCTAATTCTTTCTCTTTTCTCTCTCTCTATGCACAGCCACCAGCACTCTTGGCCAGCAAGGAAAGGTGGATGGAGAATTGGCAACTAGAGATTCCAAATCTTCAAGTTTAAAGGTGACTGAAACCGGTTGACCTCCATGGCGGGGTAGATGGCAACGCTGCCAATTTCGGTCTCGTGCTGGCCATCGAAGAAAGCGGCCGGCCAAAGGAGACGCCGTCGAGGATCTCCACCATCGCCAATGAGAATGATACATTTAGAGAAAGAAAGAAAGAGAGAGAGAGAATGGGGAAAGGAACATGAGGGCTTGGTGAGGAGAAAAACAGAGAAAAAGGAAATAATATAACCCGGAAAAAAAACCCAAAAACTTTTGGGTAATATCGCCCCTCTTCTTCCCTTTCGTCGTGTGAGTTCTATTCGAGTTCCCAAGACAACGGTGTTCCACAAGCAAACGGCGGTGTTGTACTGTAGATGCCAGCCCCAGCCCCCTTTCTTCCCCCTCTCTGTGTAAGTTTTGTGTGAGTTCCCAGAACGACGGCACTTCGTGCGAGTTCTGCAGGGAGCAAATGGCGGTCCTTTGCCACAACTACGACTAAAATGCCCATGCCCATGGCATCTTCTCCGCCTCCCACGACAGCTTCTCCCTCGTTGGCTTTTCCGGCTGTTCAATTTTTAATATTTAAAACAAACTCAAACAAAATCTAAAATTTCTTTTTTTCTTAGCTTTTCGTTCATGTTTTTTCATGGTGAAGTTGTCATTTGTTTGGTTAAGGATGTGGGTTTGTATGCTTTTTTTTTTTTTTGGGTTTTTTTTTATATTTTTTGTTTTAATTTTAAAATTAATTTTCAATGTATTAATTATTTGAAAGATAATTTAGTAATTTCAAAAAGAAATAATATTTAACAATTTTTAACAGTGTTAAGTTTGGCTGTTAAAATAGTCGTTCAACAACTAAAATAAAAAATTAAGTTTGGTTCAATAAAAAAAACTTGAAAACTAAATGTTTAATTTCGTGAAAGGTTAGAAACTATCAAAACAATCTACCCTAAAATTTAATAAAAGTTATATTTAAAAAAAAAAGTTGTTAAAAGATTTACCTATGGAAATTTTTAAGAAATCATAATAATCTATACGATAATATAAAAAGAGAATAAATTTTACACAATATTAAAAACTTTTAGGATATTCGAAAGTCGAAACTCCAAACGTTTGTTTTTATTTTGAAATGTTTTTTTTTATTATTTTCTTCCCAAAACGTTTTTTTTTAATTTTAATTTTAATTTTTTTTTCTTTTTCTATTAACACGTCTAATATGTTTGTGGGGAATATGTGCTCTTCAATTAGTAAAGATAAAAAGGATAAATAAAACCTATTTGGTCAGAAAGTACAATTAAATTGCTAAAAAAAATCAAATAATAATATGCACCCAAATAAAAGTTTTTGTATCGTCTTGTAATTAGTGGCTAATGTACGCTGAGTTGTTTCCTCAACGCTGATCATTGCATGGAAATAAACTACGGTCAGACACGGTCGTAAATATTGCCAAGTCAGGAACTTCTTGCTTCTTTTCTTCTTCTTTTTCTTTTTCTTTTTCTTTTTTTCGTTTTTTGAGAACTACATTTAAATGTTATTAGCTCTTGCATTAATAACTCATCTTTTATGTTCGTTTTAATTTTAGTCCTTTCCATCAGTGAGGCGTACATAATGCTGCAAAAAATAAAACTGCTAATAAAATATGCGCCCCTTTTTGACTATGAAATATAAAACACAGAAATATGCAAATTGAATATCGGTACTCATCTTTTTTTTTGCTTTTAACATTCAATTGATGAAAACTACTAAAAACTGAAACAACCTGATACATCAAGGATTGAAATTGGAATGTTTTAAAAATTGAAGACTGTAGTGAGGTTGAGGATAAAATTCAAGAATCATTTGTAAGATTGATCCTGATTTATATTTTGAGTAACAACTAAAATACTGTAGTATATAAAAGTTTTATACTGTAACTTATTTTTTCTTGACATTATAACATATAAAAATTTTGTATTGTAACAACTAAAATTTTAATTAAAACTAACCATGTCAAAGTCTAGTAAGATGTGGAAGCTACATATAAACATAAAACGCGGTTAGCAAAACTTTTCAACAATAAGTGCGTTAATCCATCCTGCAAATTCCTTTAATTGATTGACTAATAAATTCTGAAATCACGTTCTTGAAGACTTTTCATATTAACATAACACTTAACAGCTTGCCTACGATAAATTTGAGTTGGACGTGACTTGGACCAATTTGCCTAAGTGCCAATGAAATGCATGATAATTTGAATGCTTATTAGCCCACAAAAAAAAAAAAAAAAAAAGAAAAGGAAAAGAAAAGAAATGCATGATCACTGTTTCATATGTCTTCAATTTTTTCTCTCCTCATAAACGTTTAACTTTTTGATGGTTTTAACCAATTTTTTAGTTAGAATAATATAAAGCTCTCACATGCTATAATATAAGAAAAAAAATGCTATAGTGTAAAATAAATTGATTGAATTTTCTTTTTATTAATGGTCTTATAATTAAAAGAACTCATTGAAAGCCAACATCTAAAAAATAATACCATAACATATAGGAATTATTATGATGAAGCAATTTACGGTTCAAAGCTAATTCAAAATGTGAATGTTGCATACTGTAAACTTTTTTGATGACATGTATAGGTTAATACTGAGTTTGTTTGTAAAAAAAATATTATTTACCTTTTTATACTTTGTATTTTGAGTTTATATAAACAATCTATATTTAGTTTTCGATCTCATCTAATTTATATCTTTAAATTAGATTTAATACACAAATTTATACTTTTTCCCAGTCACGCTTCAATTTTGACTTAAGAAATTGCCTAAAATGCCTTCAAATAAAAAAAAAAAAGATAACTTTAAAAACTTTAAAAATACTATATACTAAAGTTTTGGCCTTAAAAAATGCATTTAATACCTTCAAAAATAGGTGTTTTGTGTGTTTTTATTTTTGTTTTTTTTTCTTATTTTTTGAAAGTCTTTGTTTTTTAGCTTAAGATTAATTTGGTCATGTTAAAAGTTAAAACCAACTATTGATGAGGTAAGATATAGATTTGATATAAATTTATGTATTAAATCTAATAGGAAAGTATATATTCAATGAAATTTAAAACTAAATATATAATTTTTGAATTAATCTAAAATATAAAGTATAGAGAGACAAATATTTTAAAAAATAATAATAATTCGACATCTGGTTTAAAAACTTTTGGTGACATGCAGAGTTTGCGGTTTCTTAGCAGTAATTGGAATATAGTTTTCATAGATTTAAACCTCAATATAATAATAATAAAGTAAAAAAAAAGGACAAGATAGATGCATATATATATATATATATGAATGAATATACACGCGCACACATATTGCCGCCAGCTGTTTCCAAGTGTCGAGCTGTTTCCCTGATTGTAAGTTGAACCAAAGACGCCGGTGACAATATAAATACGGTGTTGTTTATCGCTGTTTAGGCTTAATTTTACAAATGAGTTAAAACTTAAATTTCAACTTGTTATAAAGCTCTTAGATATTATAATAAAAAATAAAAATTTATTATAATATAAAATTTTCACTTGCTATAATATTTAATTTTTAATTTTAAGTTTCATTTTAATTTCCAAACACTCCTTTAATCTTTTTGGGAGTGTTCAGTTCTTAGCAGTAAAACAATGTTATTTATCAATTTGTATGCAACTTTTTTCTCTCTAAAAAGAAAAATTAGTCAACGCGCATTTGTAAGTCTACTGCATCAAAGTTATTTCACAATAAAATGTCTAATTCAATTTTATTATTATAATTATTAGTATTATTATTGTGGCCATGTGCGATATTTTATTCTATTCAATTTCGATAACATTGATGAGCTGCAGTGCTCCTTCATATTCTCTACAAGTTTTTTTTTTTCTTGTTCCCTTTTATATATTCATCTAAATTTGCAAAAGATCAAACAAGCAATGATAAACAGGTAAAAATGTGTATGAATCATGATTAGTGACACCACTAGTTTATAACTTTCTAATTTGCCTCACGGTGATGTTCTGGACAAATTAAAAAAAAAAATGTTACACGACTGAATAATTTCGATGTGACTTGCTGATAGTGTTTGGGACTGTTAATATTTTGCATATTGTTATTTTTATCGGTGGTTTTGTTTTTTATCTGTATTTATTTTTCAATTAAGCTGTATTTTAAATTTAAAGGATTTGATAATATTGATAATTTATCCGATTTTATAATTGAAATTTGCATTTATGCATTCATACTTGGTGAATGACCTTCTTTCTTCTCCTAGCTTAGGTTATGGATCAGTCACATTATTGGATTACATTCAATGCTCAAACGAGTTCCTTGAGTCTCTTGACGGTCGTCTCTGTCTTGATCTCCGCTTTCCAGTTATATGGTATCATTTTCATAATAAGAACCCCACCCACCACCAAATGCCAACGACGTTCTCACAGCCTTATCACTCTGACGAGGAGCAACCAAACGTCTTTCTCATTCTTTCTCTACGCCCTAAGCCCTATGTCCAGGACGACTGATGTCCCTTCCTAACGTCCTCGTGCCATCGACAATGGTCCACCCTTGCGCCTTTAGAAATATCACGTGAAAATCTAAACTTATAAACCAAGTGCAGCCCCATGTTTTAGTTCAAGAACAACTCCCTTCTCAGACTAAAAACCCCAGGAGGGTTGCTCATAATTCTACCTCACTTTCTCTCCCTCTCTTTCACATCACTCTTTCTCTCTCTATCGCCTCAACTGACTTAGATGGAACCAACCCTCTCTTCAAACTCAAACAGAGGGAAAACACCACTACAAGAATTGAACCCACTAACGACGATATCTTTAGTGACTAAAATTGTTATCGCTATAAGCTGATCTTTAGGGGCCCCACCTATAGTGACGACTCTTGCGGGAAGAGTTGTACGAGTCTAGTCAAAAATGGACTTTTAGCCACAACAAGTTTAGCACAAAAACCCAATTGTTCAAGCCAAAAATGCCAGTTGGCACAAGAAAAACCTAGTTTTAGTGTTGTCGCAAAAAACTTTGGTGGTAATGGATCAACACATGGTGCTTAAATGAGTAGGGATCATTGAACCAAAGTGGGACCTAGACTTAGTCAAAGATTCTTTTCACAACCGAGAATTTTTAATGCATTAAAAATACATTAAATTGAAAATTATATTGAGACAAAAAATACAATTTAAAAAAAATACTATATAATAACATAAAAATTATACGATATTAAAATAATACAGTGTAAGAAAATACACTAATGAAATTATACAGTATAAAAATTACACCGTAAAAATAACACAGTGTAAGAATTGGACTGTTTAAAGTCACGCAGTATAGAAATAGACTGTGTAGACCACAAAATTTTTATAAAAGTGAAGAGAGAGAAAAAGAAAAAAAAAAGAAAAAAAAGGGAAATTCAGGACAAATATCAGCTCTCTCTCTCTACTTTCTCTCTCTACATGTTCTCTCTCTCCTCAAAAATCAATCAAAGAATCCGACCTCCGTTTTCGACACCTCCCATATCATTGGAAAGCTCTTGACGAGCTGAGTTCAACGGAGTGCCAAACCACTCAAAACATGGCCGGAGGAAGGCTCACGCGCCACCCAAAGTGGTGGTGAAACCCATATTTTTCTGAGGTGATATCTTCGTCGTCCGACCACCAATCGACGTGATTTTGGTGTCTATAGACTCAGCATAAGGAGAGGAGCAAAAGGGTACAAATTTTCTAGCTCAATTTCAGTTGAAAAAGCCTCGATGAAGTTGCCTAGTCTCCGCCGTCGTGCTGCCTTGGGAACCACCGCTCACGGTGGCGGTGAGGTGCACCGCCCCCCCCATTCGGCTCAAACCACCACAGGGAGTGAAACCCCTTGCCCAATTTCACGATCCAACCACCGCCAGCTGGAGAACGACGAGAGCCGTCTAGCGCCGCCGTGAGGGATGCCAATCTTGTAGCTCCGGCCATCGTTGAGGTCAATTGACCTCACGGTTATGCTCAGAGGGCCTCAAGGAGCAAAAGCCCCACCTTAATTTTGGGCAACCGCCACGGGAGGGCGGAGAACGACCTCCGCCTTGGCGCGCAGCCGCGAGGAGCTTCAAGCCTCCGTTCCAGGCGGTGTTGAGTAGCCCCACCATGGGGAAAATGCTTAAAGAGGAACGGGGAAGGAAACCCCCAAGCTAATTTGGGGCCATCGTGGCTAGAAGGCTGAGATCGGGGCCGCCGGTTTTGGCTATGAATCTCGTGCCTGATTTGCATAGTTAGAGGCAGAATTAGAAGAAATTGACCACACCAATTGACTCAGGATGGTTGATTTAGGCGGGGTAGGCTTGAGCTCAGCTGCCAACGAAGCCACGTGACGGCAGTCAACTGCAAGTCAACGGTCAAATTGAGGTTTTGCGATCCAGACCTCCAATCAATGATCTGAGATCGCCTTCTGACTCGTTTCGATGCTTTGAACTCAATGGTGACCTCCATTTGAGCTAATTCCACTCTTATAAAAATCATCTAGTACCGACTACACGCGAATCGAGGCGATTCAAACTATAGTTTCGGAGTCCAGAATGACATGTTCAAGAATGTATGATCTTCATAAAGCATTCCTAGCCATTCATGGTTGCTTGAGGGGCACTGTAGAGGATGATTCACATACTGTAGATACAACAAGGTACAACTTGACCCGCGTAGCTCGTAGTCCAAGTAAGTAATAATCTCGCCTACAGTATGAATCGTATTGAAATACATTGTTGTAAATGCTAAGTTTTCAGGATTGAAAGTTAGACAATGAATGGATGAAGGAAAATGAGATTAAGGGCAAAATGGTCATTTTATGAAAAATGACCAAAACGGACCCGAAACGCCCTTTGTCAGTAAATGCTTCTTAGTGAGAATTTTTTCGTATTATGTATGTAAGGGAATGTTAAAGTTAAGTAATGAGTTTGGTTAAGTTAGGAAATGGACAAAAAACCCGCCAAGGGTAAAATCGTCATTTTTACAAAAAGGGCTAAAACGGAGCCGAACACTCTAATTTAGCATAACGCCCTTAGACGAAAAATGTTTCGTAATACATTGAGTAACGTAACCGTCATGGGTTACAAGGTTAAGTAAAGACAAGGGTAAACGAATAGTGTACAAGACAAGTTAAGAGGAAATGAATGTTTAATGTTTACGTTTTATTATCAATCGAGTGAATTGATAAAAAAGGAAGTTAATTAACGAGTCGACTATCATATGATCAGGACACAAAAGCCGACCAATGAAAGGAAAAGGAATGAGACAGGAAAGGAATAGAAAACGCTAGAGCATAGTTTAGGTAAGTTCAATCTCACCTACAGCATGAAGTAAAAGATTTTCAAATACTTATTTATATGTTTGCAAATGTGTTTGCAATTACTTTGCAAGTTAATTTTAAAGTATATTTGCATTTATTATGCGAATGGTTTAAAAGTTTAAAACAAGATTTGCAATGAGTTTGCAATTGTTATGTTTAAAGTATACTTGCATATTGATATGCATTAGGTTTTTAAAAGTTCAAGTTATGATTTAGAAAGTATTTAAAGTATGTTTTGCATTTTTGACAATGCATAGTATTTTATAATTTAAGTTATAAGCTTTATGATGCATTTGTTATGCATTAAGTTGCATTTATCATGCATTAAGTTAAGTTTTGAAATAAAAGTTGTGAATGCATTATATGTTGCATATGTTATGCAATAAGTGTTAGAATACATGTTATGACTTGCAAAAGGTGGTTGCAATACATGATGCATTTATTACGTAATGAGTTGCATTTATTATGCGATAGATTATACGATACAAGAATGAATTGCAAGTATGTTTGCATATGATGTGATTGCATTTGATATGCTCACAAAAGTTAACAAGAAGCTAACATAAAGATAAAAAGGAAGTATCGTACCAGCCTCTTCGATATGAGATAATGAATGTAAAGTCAAAGTTTGGCCTCCCAGAGGTGAGGTATATGACCTCGAAGTTTGATGGTCTCAAGTCTTCCGCAAGGGAAGCATCATGTTTATGATCTCATGAATAATGAGTTGGTACGAACACTAAAGTAAGATAAGGAAAGTGAATGAAAGATAAAGAAGTTAAGGAACGAAGGTAGTAAGTTAAAGTAAGAAAAGAGTGTTCATAAAATGTTCATAATTGGAAGTTCATAATTGAGCATAAATGGAATCATGCACTTTGATTTTGCTCAAATTCCTTTTTTATAAAATATTTCTATGTTATGTTATGAAAGATATTTTGAGAGATGTTTTACGTTAAATGTTTATGAAAAACATTTTTATGTTTTCAAGAAAAGGTTTATAAATGATGCTTTAAGAAAAGCATTCTAAAGATTGCTACATGTTAAAAGATTAATGAAAACGTTTATGAAAAATGTTTTATAAATGTTTCAAATGTGTTATGAAAACGTTTATGAGGAACGTTTTAGAAAGGTTTAAGAAAAATGTTTATGAAAAACATTTACGGTGGAACGTATTAAAAAAAAGGCTTTTATGAGTAAAGTTTTAAAAGCATGTTTTAAATGATTTGTGAGATTACGTTTGAACTTACTGAGCGTAAGCTCATAAGAAGTTTTTCATGCTGTAGGTAACTTACGGGTGACCAGTAGGACCCGTTAGAAGAGCTGGGTGTTGCGGAGGGCAGATGCGAAGATATGGATATAGATACCACTACAGTTTGCTTCCGCAACGCAAAGAAAAGGTTTTACACTATTTAATTTAGTGTTTTCAAGGTTTTTAAGAAAATCAGAGTTTTAAGAAATGTTTTCAAAAGTTTTAAGATACGTTGTACTAAATGTGTTATAAAATTATGAAGTGATGTTTTAAGCTACGTTTTAGTAAATGTTTCTTATTAAGTTTTAAGAAACGATTTGAAATGGTTTTAAAGGCAAATGTTGAGCGTGGTCTCAACTTGAATGGCGACAAAGGTCGCAGTAGTTTTGAAGTAGGTTTTAAAGAATGTTTAAAGAAAAAAAAAATTAATTTAGTATTTTCTTACTAAGTAAGTAAGATTACTGTTCAAGTAATGATGTTTTAAGTAAGTTAAGTGACAGCCGAAAAGGCGGGTCGTCACAATTCTAGTCCTTCATCTTCTGATTCACATTGGGCCATACCGAGTTGCTTCAAAATATGTAACATTGGCTCACACAACTGCATATGAGCAATGTACATCTAGTTTCTCAAGTGAGGCAATCCAACTTAGGACTCACTGTAACATACCTCCCCTACTGGTGAGTATTATGCCTCATACTAATGAAGAAGAGGAAGAAAATGAAGAAAATATAAACTTAGGAGATTAGGCACTTCACACACTATTGAATTTTTTTTTTTTTTTTTTTGTGCTATGCTATTAGACCATGTAATATGTTTTATTTGATTTTATGTAGTGTATGTGATATCTTGAGTTATCTTACTTAATATTAATTACAAGAGTTTTATTAATTGTCATTGCATTCAAGTCATTTTAATCAAATTTAATTAATATTTAATTTTAAAAAATAAATAAATATTTTTTAATAAAAAAGTTGAATTCAAATAAAATTAATTTAAAATTAATTATTTAATTGCAATTAAATCTTTATTTTTACATTTAAAAAAATAAAAAAAAATTAGTGATGACACTAATATTATATACGAAAAACTTTTAGCCACAAATTTTTTAAAATTTAGAAATTTTTGAAAAATTTCAAACTCTTAGCAAATTGTTGTCGCTAAAAATCATTGTTGATGTCACGAGCTTAGATGTCACAAACCCAAAACCAGGTGGTAACATGACGGTTTAATTAAATGAATTAAGCAAACTTTAACTAAACTCGCCAATTAATTAATTGGGTTATTTATAAAAATATGGTAGATTTAAAAAACTTTTAGATAATTACGTCTAAGCTAAGTAACTTAAAATAGTTGAAAAAAAAAAACCAATGAGAACGAGTTGGGCCATACCGATCCCACATTTGTGCACATATATAGTATCGACATAAATGAAACACAACCACAGTCCAATTGAAATAAATAACGATTAAAAAATGCATGCCTTAATTAAATAAGGAAACAGCTTAATCAAAAACTCCTACAGTCCATACGTTCATTCAGTAGTGTCTCAGTCAGTAGTATGTTGCAAACCACCTGGAAAGGAGGATTTTTAAAACAAGTAAAAACTGTGAATGAAAGGCTTAGTAGGACTTGAGTTTTGAAAACATTGACTTAAATAAAAGAAATTGCATTAATACAAAAACTATAAAAAGGCAATAAATAGAACCAGTTATTTACACGCTTACCAATTTGGTCCATTGATTATTTGATATTTAATTTATCATTTGACCATGTGCAAAGCCATTAAAAATCATCATCATAGTGGCTCAGCTAGGTTTCGGGACCTAGCATGACTCGATCTCTAAAAGTGGCATCGGGCATTGATGTCTCATTTCGAACGGAGTTCTCGACTCATTCAGTACTAACTCTTGTAGTACTTGTATCATTACTAGAGTCTCATGTTATCAAGTTTTCTCATTTATATCTATTATTCAGTTCATTATGATCATGTTGTTATTCAACAATTGCTGAAAATAATTGAATAAATACATCACAATCATTCCTTTAAAAAAAACATTTTCAAGAAAATACCTTATGGCCAAAACTCTTTTAAAATCATGGCTAACAAAGATAGAGGGTCTAAAGTCCTACCTCATTTTCTAACACGATAACATAAACCGCAGTCCCAGCCCGCTACACGTAAGCTCCTACGAACCGCAAACAACCTTAGATGTGAACTTGATTTGTCAATACCTAACTTAGAGCATTCTACCTTAGTATGTTATTTCATGCTATCTTAGTGTGTTTTTAAAGCCCAATTATTCATGTCCTAGGATCAAAAATCTCTTTTTTATTAGCAAACAATGAAAACTAATGAAAAACAACCATTTCCATATAGCCCGGTGGCCTGTTGATTACCCTGGTCTGGCCTGCCAAACTATTGATGTTTGGCCTACTGGCCACCTAAGTCTACCCTGTCGAACTGCTTGAATCTAGCTTGCCGAAAAATAAATTTGGCCTACCAATTTGTCAAAATTTAAAAAATTTTAGATTTTGAATCTTGGCCAATCTAAGCTCAAAAGCTCATCCAACCCGTTTTTCTCAATTCTTAGAGCATGGGTAACATTCAAAAAGAGTAGAATAACATAATGGAACACATTTAAACACTTTTCTACAAATTTTCAGGAAAATTTACAAATTGTTCTAAAAATGAGAAAAAAAGTAAAAACTTACTTTAGCTCGATTTTGTTCAAACAAAGCTCGGATTCGTGTTGTTTTAAGTTGTATAAACTCAAATCATGCTTGCATTAAAGGTTTAGGCAAATTTAAAGTAGAAATGAGAAACTTTGAAGAAAGCGAGAGCTAACCTCAAGTTAACATTTTTGAAGAAAGTTGGTAGCTTGAGCTTTGTTTTTTGGCCCTAGATCAACTGAAAATAGAGTTGAGGAGCAGCTCTTGTGCTTGAAGAAATGAGATTTTTGTAGGGAGATAGAGAGAGGAAAAGAAACGGGAAAAGAGGGAAAAGAAGAGAAAGAGAGAGAAAGAGAGAGAGGGAGAGAGAGTGTGGCAAGTGAGGTGGGAAGGAGAGGGAAGAGAAATTAAATAGAGGGGGAAGTGAGAGAGCTGAGTATCTAAGTAGTATTTTGTACTTTCTGAGTTGGTTTTGAGAAAACCATAGGCAGCACATTGTTTGTTAAAATATGTTAAATGCTAAGAATAAGTTGAAGTAAAATATCAAAGTTAAGACAAATCAACAAGATAATTAAAATGTGATTAATGAAAATAATATCATAAAATGATTGGATTAAGTTTAAATTATGATTAGAGACATTAATTCATCAATTTACACTAATTATACTTAATTAATATCTGGACATTACATTAGATGCGTGATTTTAAGAAATAGCGACGACATGCTATCATCACAAAAACATTATAGCGACAATCTTTTAGCGAAGACAAACTTTTTAGCAACAAAAAAAATTCGTCTCTCAAGGTTTCAATTCTTGTAATGTGCACCATCAATTCAAGCGTTAGTTTTCTATGATCTGAGATTAGAATACTTAAAAACTGATTTAACCTTTTAGCCTAAATATTTGCTTTTGACTTGTGTTTAAATTCGTGTATCAAGACCTGGGATATGGCATTATTAGGATCAGTTCATATACTTGAAATGTTAACGTTGAAAATCAAGTTGCATGCATGTCAAAATCTGAGTATAAATTGATGTTATTTGTGTCTAAGCATGTTGAAAAATCATTGGAAAAGCTTAATCTGAGACTTAAGTGTTTGGATAAACATGATTTTGTTTCTAGATTGTATGCAATTCGAATTGAAACCCATTTTGGTCCTGTTTTTCTTACTTTTAAAAGCAAACTAAAAGTTTTTACGCTTGAACGATAAAAATGTGCTAAAACGATGTAAATATGGTTACATTTGGTTCATATATAGATTTCGGATCCTCATTGCATGTTTTAAATACATTTAAACCAATTTGAGCTGATTGGAGCTTAGATTGAAGCTGGAATTTCTAGCTTGCTCTGTTTTGAGCATCGAGTTCAATCAGTTCAATCTAAATTCCAGCTTCCAAAACACTTGAACGCTAAAAATGTGCTAAAACGATGTAAATATGGTTGCTGTTCTAGTAGCCTAGGCCCTCCACACTTGTTTTTGCATTTCAAGTCGATTGTTAGCCCTTTAAATGACCAGAAGTAATAGCAAATTATGTTCTAAAGATCCTTGTACTCATTTGGTTACTTTGTCAGCATTTTGTCAATCATTTCTTCCAATCGTCCAAAAAAGAAGAAAGAAAAATCATTCTTTTAGGACAAGTGTCGTAAGATTGGAGATGACTCACGACGAACTCTGACCTGTGAGGAACGAGTAAAGCTTATTTTCTTAACGTCCTCAAAAGATTTGACTGTGATATCCGCGACTCGACTTCGGTTTGGGACTGCGATATCTATTCTCGACGAGGAATCTTTAGGATTTATTGTTGATTTGGTCATGAGAAACCATTAATTGATTCTCAAATGTTTTTCTTTGGTGGCTATAAATTTTCAAAGTCCATACTTGGTTTCATTTTGTATGTCATGAGAATTTGAAAGAGGCCGTGATGAGCAGAAGTTAAAAAGAGAGAGGGAAGGAAAGAAAGAACACGTTGTCAGAAGAGAAGCAAAAAACTTCTTTCGAGTTAGGTGTCAAATCTTTAAATTACGCAATAAATGATGCGTAGTGTATTTATGTTACATGCAGATAAAAAGCGCCCATTCAAAGAATTGTAAATGGTTTGATGAAGCAACAAGAGGCTTCCTTAAAAGCACAAAATAAAAAGAAGGGCAACATGCTTGTCTTATAGTATGTTTTTGGAGCCGTAAGGGGCAGCCAAAACGACGAATTTGCCAGAATTGATCCCTCAAAACTATTCTTACCTGCAGAGATGGGGCAAATTTTGAATGTTATAGGATCTATGCATGAATAAAAAGACTGTTAACACAGATACCTTGAGAAGAGTGGTGAATTGGATTTGGTGGTTTATGCTGGCTTTTAATCTGGCCACGCATGCTCTAAATCCTTTTGTGTAGCGGCGAGCATAAATAGTCCTCCGGGGTGGTGCGTTTGCAAGCCTCATGAACATAATTAGGCCTTGGGATTGGAATTTCGTTTCCATCTACTACTACAATTCTAATACTCATGTTTCTGTCCATATATCTTTTCTTTTTTTTATCTTTCTTGCTTGTTCAAACTTCAAAGACAAGCACTCTAATTTGTACCCGGATGATTCTTAATCATACATCAATCATCTGATTCGCTTATAACAACTGTAATTTCTTCTATCAAATTAAATGGTCTATTTATTCAAATAATATAATCTCTCCAACGAAAAAGAAACAAATCCTTCTCGTCTTTTATATAGGTTTATTTATTTACATATTTTTTGCTAGAGCCTTATAAAATGATTGTTTGCACGTCTTTTGAAGGAATTTGAAGTATGTTTTTGCTTTTTTTTTTTTTATTACATTTAATGTCTCTCTAATAATTTTATGTCACGCCAATTAAAATATGCTTCAACTTATATATATTACTAAGAAACATATAAAAATGAGACTTTAATATAACACAATTGATGGAGCTAGATGCAGTGGATGTTTTATATTGTGAAAGTGAAAGAAGTAAAAAAAGCCAATTAGCCATTTCAAAAACAAAAAAAAAAAAAAAATACCAGCAAGAGCTTAAGCCATGCTTATCCATTTCAGAACCTATTTAGATTTTGTTTAAGGTTAATTCCCCAAATGTGCCTGACCGAACATTGCTGTAACACCCCAAAGTTAATTAAATAGTATTAAGAGTGTTAAATGGTGAATTAGTGTGTCATGATGAGTATTTTGAACTTAATTTGATTATTTTGTGAAAATTAAGAAACTTTGTGTCAATTTACTCTTTTAGTGATTTTTAATTATTCTAAATTGTTTTTGATTGTTAATTTAAGTTTTAATAAAGCAATTTGATTTGAAAACAGTGTGTAGTTGCTCACAGCTTTGTGCAACTACTTTTCTCTCTTTTCTTCTATTTATTTCACTTTCTCTCTCTTCATTTCTCTCGTGACACTCTCTCTCCTCTCTCTCTTTCTCTCGTCTCTCTCTTCCTCTCGGGTTCTCTCACTCTCTCTCTCATTCTCTCTCTAAAATTTTTGAAACAAATTTCATTTTCAAGCTT
>CAMOHE010046097.1:0-87763 GCA_946598075.1 Artocarpus hirsutus
CAAGCTTTGGACTAACTAGCATTTCCTTGCATTGGCTTAAATTGAAGCATTCTTCATCAAGATCCTGTACACTCTTATACAAATTTTCTATGCATACATTTGAAGAACCACTATGCATGTTTCTCACCATATACCCGAGTGGACTGCAAGGAAACTGAAGATCAAATCAAAAAAGTCTCTCTTCATTTCTGCATAGCACACCATGTTCTTAGATTTGCTAATTTTTAGCTTCACCGTACTTGTTACTTCCTGGTCTGTCGTGTCCTCGTTGTCTGAGATTCAAAACATGACCCTCCTTGATAAAGAATATTCACATTATTCAACTCACCTAATGGTTTATGCTTAAGTAAAGCTACTGTTAAAGGCATTCTTGATACCAATGCGTGGCCCAACAAATTCAATACCTGAGAGAAAATATGATCAATTCACAAACTGATTTAACGAGGGAAATTAGGGATAATGGAGACAACAATTTTTCTTTCGATTTTTTTTGTTTAATTTAAGTACCTCATCTTTTCCTGCAATACTGAAAGTTATTTCCTCAGTGGTACTGCCATCAGTAATTCCATGCTTGGAAAACAAAGAGAAGCTTGCTATGGTTGAGACTGGCATCACTTGCAAACCATCACTGATTATAAATCTGGTAAGCCCTTTAACAAACTCGCCTCCATGATCTTTTGACTCCTTATCTGACAGCTTTATTTCGCAGTTCATGGGTGTCCCACATTTACAAATAGCATCTTCATAATGGCATAATAGCTTGTGACTGCAGTTATAAGAACGGCAGATGTAGTGCTTCGTTGGTTCAGCGTTGCCATCAATGTTAAGTTTAAGCTTCTTGCATTGAGATTCCGCCCAATTGCGGGGACTTAACAACATGGACTTACGCCTTTGAGATCGGAAATACTGAGCACCAATGCTATCAACACTTTTGTACAAATTGTTTAATGAACCCAACCTCAAAGCTGGAGATTCATTGGAGGAGAGCCTGATGATGGTTCCAATCGGGGTTGTCAAGAAACTGAAGAGAACATTGACGAAATCTTCATCCGTTCAGCATAAATAACTCTGTTCTTCTTCTTGTCAATCAAGACCTTTAAGCTAATAGCATCAGCCATGGATTATAAGATTTAGGTCCTTCCTTTTGTTCAAATTCAGATTGCAACTCCAACTGCAAAAGGTTAGGACAGTATATATATTGAATTGAACTATTTAATCTGCGCTAAACATGTATGCTCATGTGCATAAGAATAATTCAAGATTGTAAATAACCTTGTTGTTCAGCATGAATATAAAGATAACAATAAATAATCCTCCTCAGGGCTTAGCAATTTTGCACTAGGTAATTAAAAACTTAAAAGCGGCAGAAAAGAAAAAAGGGCAAACATCAAGCTCTATCCTAAAAGAAATTTGCATATATATGTATATATTGCTAGTAAAACAAAATGAGCATATTTAAAGGCATAAGATGGAGTTTGAGTTGCACATACGTACTAAACTTCTAGGCTATCTCACAAAGCTGACTCGAGTTTGAATGCATATGTTGAAGCAATATAGCTCTGTTAATTAAAAAATTAGTCAACCATTTTCAAGCTGCACAACAATGGACTTATGATGGACGTGCATTCAAGCAGTATAGTTTTTTTTTTCTCCCTCTTTTTTTTTAAGAGCTTTGTAGTTTAGGGATTAAAAGGAAGACGTTGTGATTACGGACATACTGATGTAGGAGTTTTCTAGTATAGTAGTCCTGATTTTTATGTCTGCAATGTTGTTATTCTAACTTGTCCATTAAGCTTTAATAAAGAGAAAAGGGCGATCTTCTCAAAATATAGCTTCTTGATTTTAAGAAATTTCATGTTCCTTTCTTATTGTATTCTTTGTAGTCAAACGAGTATATGTTCTATACTTTTACATGGAGGAAATTGGCTAAGCCATTCACAAAAATTTTACTCTCTCAAAATCTCATTGTTACCTCCTCCTTGCCCACATGCATAGTTTTCTCCTCAATATCACAGAGAGTGCATGACTTTATTTTCTTTCGTTTTAAAGAAATAACCACCTTTGGTCCCTTTTGGATATCCTATATATGAATATGCAAACCTCCGAACGTGCTTCTAACTTATTTGCTTCCTTATCCAGGACATAAGCAAGATATCTTCATATGCGAATATAGCTTAAGGATATCTTTCCACCCGTCCATAACTCATAAGGAATTTTAAGAACTGATTTTGAAGGCATATTATTCAAAAGATAACATGCCCTCAGTTAAACTTCTTGTCTCACTCGGCGGTTTCATTACTTTACATTTTACGGAACATTTTGCATCTAAAGACGTCTCGCTAATTCAAGAGGCTTGGCTCCGTTTTAGCAGCTTCTTTAAAATTACTATTTTACCTTTATGAGTGTAACTTTACTAAACTTCTTATTTTTATTTTGTCATTCTATTACTTACAAATTATAGAACAATTCCTGCTAAGGAGCATTTTTCTAAATCAAACATTTCGGGTTTGTTTCAGCTGTTTTATAGAAAATAATCATTTTACTCTTGACAGGTCTTTAAAAACTTTCAGAACCAGTTTTAAAACATAATTTACATTCTCATGTAACTCATAACATTATGAAAAACTAAAAAACAGTTTTCTTTTTGTAAAAATCCATTTCATTAAAATGTTACAATTTTGACCCGTAATACGAAAATCTTGATGTTTTCGTCCTTAACATACTTCTCATTCTTTATTTGATAAAAGCTTTAAATTCTTTTAAGCTTATATGATCGGATTCAGTCACAGTTAACAAATTCACTCCTTTTAGAAATCCGCCTTCTGGGCTTTCCTCATCCTAGTCATGAGATTTGGAGTCATAACCGTCAGCTGAATTAGCCCTTGCATGTGATCAAGGCCAAGGTTTTCGACACTAATCAGCACGTGCTGCTCATACCGACTTGACAAAAATAGTAATGCGGGAAGACGAGGCTTCCTCTTCCTCAATTACAAATAGATCATTCTTTGCCGCAAACCTTGGACAGGCTAGTATTTTCTTGTAGTCGTTAATTTGAGTTGAAGCATTATCCATCGCATACTTCTCTCACCAAATTATAGTTGAGAACTAAATTTAACAAAGCAAAAATCTCGGTTCTGATTTATCAAATCTTCTTTGATTTGAAATTCAGCTAAGCTACCTTGACATGAAATTTCGTAGTTTAATCAAGTTACTAGTTTATGCTTTAGAAAAACTTTTGTCAGAGGGAAAGTTTGGCTGTATATAAAACGAAAACAATAACGTCAACATACAAAAAGCAGAAACTGATTACAAAGGAAAAAGCTCCTTCAGCCTACGACATTGATAAAATATCTTGATGCATAATGTAGGGGTTTCTAATATATATATACGCATACAGATCTGAATACACCCATGACTTTTTTTATTGTGGTTCTTTTTTTGGCTTCCTGATGAAGGCATTTGTTAAAGCGGATTCTGAACCAAACGAGGACACTAATAGACGTAAAGCCTGCAACAAAGAAGACGTCCATGAGAAAACCAAAATCGAGAAGAGTAAAATGCTTTTGCACATCTAATAACATGCACATAAATCATAAATGAGGTGACAGTAGCAATAGGGCAGCGAAGGACAATTTAGGATTTGAGAAGTGGCAAGAAGAATGATGAAATCAGACATGGAACCCCAACAAATGATAAGTGGTATGGTAGAGAAGACAAAAAAATCATTTAGGTTCAAAGACGAACCAACCTGATTAGCTATAGCTATAGTTACAGAGAAATAAAAAAACCAACAACATAGGCCACCATGAATGGAAGCAGGGGATTGAGTGGAAGAAGTTGGCAAGGAAAACATATTCCAGAAGCAGCGAAAAAGATGGTGCCATTATTTTCTAGCTACACTAAATTGGAGAAAGACAGCGATGTTCTCTCCATTTTGATTCCATCAAACAAAGAAAGCCACAAAAACAAGATCAGGGAGAAAGAAGATTAGCTCACTTCTTTAAATACCAAGATTAAGTTATAGAAAAGAATCAGTTTCTGATCAATATGTTCTTAGTTTGTTATTTCCTGGAAACATGACTTAAATTATTAGCTTCACAGAAATTTGCTAAGATCTAAAAGCAAAGATGCTTCTACCATATAAGTTTTATGACAGACAGACAGAGTGTAGTACATGACATACCTCCTCTTTGCCCACATGAACAACCTTCTCTTCAATGTCACTGAAAGGTATTTTCAACTGGTTGAGAATGGACAGGCAAAATGTGGACGAAATAGGAACTATGATCAGATTGTCAGTCACTACAAACATCGTAGGCCCCGTTAAAAATTCTCGATATTTTGGATCAATAATTGTGAGTGTTACCGGGGTATAACCAAAAGCGTAACAAGGAGCTGGATTACATATACTAGCGCAAGTACTTAGAATTTCCTCATAGCCTGTACTTCCGGGCCCATAACGATAGTAATATGTGGGTTGTGATCCTTCCTCAACTCCGACCAGATCATTCTTGTAGCCAAAACCAAAGGCAAGCTTTGGACTAACTAGCATTTCCTTCTGTTCACTTGAATTGAAGCATTCCTCATCGAGATCCTGTACACTCTTATACAACTGATCTATGCATCCATTTGAAGAACCACTACGCGTGTTATTCACCATATATCCGAGTGGAACTGCGAGGAAACTGAAGAGTAAATCAACAAAGTCTTTCTTCACTTCTGCATAGCAAACCATGTTCTTAGATTTGCTAACCATTAGCTTCACTGTAATCTTTGTTTCCTGGTCTGTCGTGCCCTCATGTGTCTGAGAATCAACACATAACCCTCCTTCATAAAGAATATTCACACTGTTCAACTCAGCTAATGGTTTATGCTGTAGTAAAGCTTCTGTTAAAGGCATTCTTGATATCAACGCACGGCCTAACAAATTCAATACCTGAAAGAAAACATGATCAATTCACAAACTGATTCGCAAGGGCAGTTAGGAATAACGGAGAAGACAATTTTTCTTTTGATTTTTTTTTTTAATTTAAGTACCTCATCTTTTCTTGCAATATTGAAAGTTATTTCCTCAATGGTACTCCCATCAGTAATTCCATGCTTGGAAAATAAAGAGATGCTTGCCATGGTTGAGACTGGCATCACTTGTAAATCATCACTGATCATAAATCTAGTAAGCCCTTTAACAAACACGCCTCCATGATCTTTTGACTCCTTCTCTGACAAGTTTTTTTCCCGGTTCATGGGTGTTCCACATTCACAAATAGCATCTTCGTAATGGCATACTAGCCTGTGACTGCAATCATAAGTATGGCAGAGGTAGTGCTTCGTTGCTTCAGCATCACCATCGATGTTAAGTTTAAGCTTCTTACATTGAGGTTCAGCCCAATTGCGAGGACTTAGCAACATGGATTTACGCCCTTGAGATCGGAAATACTGAACACCGATGTTGTCAACACTTTTGTACAAATTGTTTAATGAACCCATCCTCAACGTTGGTGCTTGATTAGAGGTGAGCCTGATGATGGTTCCAATCGGGGTCGTCAAGAAACTGAAGAGAACGTCGACAAAATCTTCGTCCGATTCTGCATAAATAACTCTGTTCTTCGTCTTGTCAACAAAGACTTTTAGGCTAATAGCATCAGCCATGGATTATGAGATTTGGTTACTTCCTTTTGTTCAAACGCAGAATGCAACTGCAACTGTGAAAGGTTAGGGCAATGAACAAATTAAATCAAAACTATGTTATTTGCGCTAAACACGTATGCTAATGACATAAGATTAATTTAAGATTCTAAACAACATTTGTTGTTCAACATGAATGCTAAAAGATGTTGACTAATAATCCTCCTTGAGCTTAGCAATTGTGCACTGGATGCTCGAAAACTTATACACAGCAAAAAGATAAAAATAGAAATAAAAAAAGGCAAACACCAAAATCTATTCAAAATAAAATAAGTATATTTAATCTCATAGGAAAGCATCTGAGATGCACATAATTCCTGTCGCGTTTCCAGTAGTATGCCGCACTAAGCGTTTAAGCTCTCTCTCAAAGCTGAATCGAGTTCGAATATTTTTACTTTGAAAAAATTTAGTTCTGTTAACTAAGGATGAGTCAACCAGAAATGGACCTCAATAAACTACACAAAAAACCAGAAATGCAGTGGAAACTTGAATCCTTTTATTCCTCAGAAGCAATAATCAGAGAATTCTGGTACAAAGAACCACAAATCAGAATTCACAGAGAAAATTCCGAAGAGATCTCTCAAACACCGATCTCTCTATTTCCCTCTTACAATTCGAATGAGCCCCTTTAGTTATTCTCTTGGAACTATTTATAGTACAACCATAGCCACTAATTACAAGACAACCGGCTAACTGCATCTAACTAATCCTAACTAATTACATTGTTGAAGATTTTACCTTAGATCGTATACGATCTAAGAAATCTGTGAGACCAATTTCTAAAAACTCGCCAAATGAACCCACTCCATAACTTTAACAAACCCTTTGGCTGAAACTCAGAAACTCAACGCTCAATCTAACCAGATCAGATCACACAAGAGAACAAAGAAACAAGTCAAGAAGACACACGAAGTCACAAGATTCGATTTTTATCATCTATGTCCCCAGGTTTAACAGCCTATCCACGGCACAATTTCGACACTCAAGTTTTATTCCCTCAAGAGTTTTTTTTTTTTTTTCCTCACAGTACAATTGAATGAATTCGGATCGGGCAATAAACTATCACCCTGAACTAAATCTAACTTTCCCGCCCTTATAACTAACTATAACGGTTACATTCCTTAGAATAATTCCCTGCCCTCAAGCGTAGCACGAATCTCTCATATTGTACCGTACACTGACATCCATATTAGCAATTGTGTCATTAGAATACCAAAACCATACTATAACATCAATGCTTCTTTTAATCAATTCTCTTACTTGATATCGGAATATAGAACCAACCAACACTAAAAGAAAAAAAAAAGTTTTATTTTCTGCCTTTTGTTTTAACAGCTTTGTGGTGGGAAGATTTAAACTCAAGATGTCAACTATAAGATGGAGAGTAATTTAGAAAAATACCACCTAATGTTTCTACCACCTAATTTTTCACGTCGATGAATAACTAGACTTCAAAAAAGCAGCATACAGCCAAACTTGCAACTAAAGAAATGTTTTTCGACAGAAAATAAAAAATAAAAAATGTTGCACAATAACGAAGCCACAAATGGATTTGAAGAACAAATCACAAGATGTCAAGAAGGTAAGTGGGGAGAGATCACTTGATTAGATGCACAAAGATAAGAAGAAAGTACACAGCTGAAATCATATGGCAAATAGTTTGTTGTATAGAAGAAAAATGACAATGGGACAAGTACTTCAGATAAAAGTAGGAAAAAAAATGTTAATGGCCAAAGTGTGATTGAAAAAAAAAAGGGAAAGAACCCTCACAAATAATGCAGAGTTCAAATAGGACCGATCAATTTCCAAAGAGAGAAGCGAAGCAGGGAAAAACCGTAGCACCTGAAAAATGGCCTTTGGCAGAACGTTTGTTTTGATCACAAGCAAGACGAATGAAAATAATGCAAACAAAGGGAATGTTAATAAAAGAAGTGTCGGCAAGGAATAATATAAGCAGAAGAAAAGTAAAAGTGTCTTTTGGTGTCTTCGTCTTGCAGAAAGAGCTGAAGGCACAGTCCCATTTCATGGGTCCCCATTTTAGCCTTCCATGAAGAAGTTACTTAGCTTGGAAGAAAGTTACAACCACACAGCCTGTACAAGTAGACGGAGAAAATGAAAGGTCTTCTACAAGAAAAGGCGTTTGGAATCTTTATGTCCTTAGGCCTGATAATAAGAAAAGTAATTCTACTTGCTTTTTTTTGGCAGAATCTTTATGTCATTAGGCCTGATAATAAGACGTCTTTTCGTAAAATTTTGAGGAAATAAGTAGAAGATTTATATGGCAACGTAGAAAAGCAGCATTTACATTTTTTTTAAGTATTTTACTTTCTTTTGTTAGTTTAAAGTAGTGTTTAACAAAATCAGTTTATATCAAAACTTTTAGAGAAAATAACAAAAAATCAGTTTAGTTGATATAATGTAAAACTCTCGCATGTTAAATATATTGATTAGAGAAAAAAAGTTATAGTGTAAAGCATTCACATGCTACGATTTTTAGTTCAAAAATTTCACTTCTAATCATACTTTTTAAGCACCCTAACCATTACATCTTTACTTGTTTTACTTTTTCTTTTCTTTTCTCCTCCTTTTCCTCTCTCTCTCCTTTTGTTTTTTGGTTTTTGTAAAAAAGGTGCTAATTTTACTTTCAAGTATTTCAAGCTATTAGTAGATAGTAGTACCTTAAAAAAAAAACAACTTTTGAATAAAAAGATAGAGTAGTAACTTAAAAGAAAGGGGTGTTAATATTAATGGTCCTTAAACTTGAGAATCTCCCTCACTTTGTTCTTAAAACTTCAAAAATTATTACTTCGCCTCATGAGCTTTCAAAGCTTCTCATTTTGTACCATGAATTTTGAAATCATCATTTTATCCTTGTTTTAAAGCTCCCCATTTTGTTTCTTTTTTTTTTTATTTTCGATTCAAATAGACATAATTAATCCCACATGATTCGCACATGTCACGACCCTACCTATGTCACCATTACTTAATTATATAATCGAAAACGTAAACATACTTTAACGTAAATTATTTAAATTGTAGAATAATTTTTTTCTAGAAGAAATTTTAATAATGGTTTCATATAACATTTCTTTCAAATAAATAATAACTTACTAAGACATAATAATAACGTAATAATAATTATTACATTTTAACATAATAATAATTTCTAAAGACTTAACTCTTTAAATCCATCATAATAATATCTTAAGACATAATAATAATAATTTTATAAAATTTTTCTTTTTATTCCATTTCTTAATTTAAATTAAGAAACGTTTCTAATTCAAAAAATTTCAAAATTAAAATCTGTTCACATAAAGATAATTGTTTAAACATATTTCTTTTAAATATTTTTCTTAAATTAAAATAAACTTTTGAAAACATTTCTAAAATTAAACATTATAACTTTTTACTAGAAATTTCCATATATTTGTTATAGTTTTTGTTGTAACATTTTAAAATATTAAAACGTTTCTAAACTAGGGTTGTATAACTACAACCTTTGTTTTTAAACTATACTTATGGACTTTCATTTACTTATTAATACGTACATAATTTTGTAAAATAAAATGCACAAAATTCCATAAATTAAAAATTTATAAATTTCGCAAACTAAAATACATAAAATTCCATAAACTTAAAATGCAAAAATATATTACTTTTGCATAAACGGTATCTATTTCTATCTCTATTATTCGTCTGTCGCTCACTACTGTCCATCAAGTAACAGGTTCTTTACCTACAGCGTGACCATGCTTAAATGAGCTTTTACTTAGTAAATAGAAAATTAAGCTCACAAAACATATTTAAAAACATCTTATAAAACATGCATGAACATTTTATGTTTGCTTATTTGTTTATGCTTAATTATTTAAGCTTTAACTTATCTTACTAAATGGGTCTAGGTATTCGTACCAGTTGTGCTTGAACCTCGAAAGGTTAGGGTTCACGAGATCCCCAACGACTCTGAGGTCTTAAATTGAACTGGAAATAATATCCTTTTATAGGTCGAGAGGTTGCTACAGCACCCTTTATTATCTTGCCTTATTTATTTCATTTAACTTGTTATGTATATGCAATATGATATGATACTACATAGCATCGCATAACATATCACTAAACATGCATTTCATAATTTTTATTAAATATGTAAAGCAATTTATTTTGAAACTGTTTATACTATAGGCAAGATTCCTACTTAGATTCCAAGCTAAAATTCCAAGCTAAATAGTTCCCGTCGGATCTCGCTGTATCTATAGTCCGCGAAGCATCTTTAAGAATGGCCCTAGAATACTTTGAATGGCTTAGTAATTCTTTTTGGAGATATTTAATCGTTGGAAATATTTTTCTAGACTTTGAAACTCCAGTCTGCGTCACCATGATTCGCATGTAGTCGGCACATGATAATTTTCAACAGAGTAGAATTAGCTTGAATGGAGGGCACCATCACGTCCAAATGTTGAAAAGAGTAAGAAGGTGATCTTGGGTCATCAATTGGAGTTTGGAATCACAAAATCTGACGTCCGTCGAAGCCATATGGTAGCTCTAGCCATCAGCTGGCGCTGAAATTTTTGCTCTCACTAGTTTTCTACCTCCTAAGTCGATTAGTGTGGTTAATTTGACTCAATTTGGCCTCTAAGGTAGTAGATTAGGATTTAAAAAATCATGGCCAAAAGAAGCAGCATGGTCGGTGGTTCTTTGATGGTCATGGCACGAAATTGAGTTGGACATTTGAACCTATAGAGTCTTCCAATCATTTTGGTGCAAGCGATGTGTCTCACTAGCATTTGGAGTGTGGTTCCATCCTCCTCACGGTGGCACACTTGGGCTAGCTCAGATCTTCGCCTTCTCATGGGAATTTCATGAAATTGATAGGTCAAAAATCTTCTCTGTGGCGTTCTAAAGGTTTCCCCTCGATCAATTTGGGACGAGAGAGTCCAAAATGGCAAAACACATAATGCCCGCAATAGTTAGTGTCAACAATCTTGGATCTTCAACATCGGACTTGGGGCCGTGAAATTGATGCAGGGAAAAGATCCCCCATGTAGCTCTGAACATTTTGGCACCGATGGTATGTCTCAACACTACCTAAAATGGCACGATCTATGACGACACGACGGTGGTGACTAGGCAGCTCCTTCCAGCTAAAATTGGCTAGAAAAATTGGTTTCATTCTCTTCGTCTTGTCAATATGAGTCTATAAGAATTGAAATCACATCGATTGTTGCTCAGATGGCAGAGTAATTGTGTCGGAAAGCAAGTGGGTTTTCGCTACTTTGAATGGCGATTATGGGCTGTTTCGACAAAGTTATGGCCTGTTAGCCTAAGAATAGCTACCTAAGAAGGGGCTGAATTGGATTTTAAAAACTTTTTCACAATTATTGAAATTTTCTAAAATGATTGTGCTCAAGCAATAAATACACAAACTATAAATTTCAAGCTCAATTAACAAAAATTAAATTGTGTTTAAAATAAAAGAGTGGAGAAAAGAAATGTAAATGCTATTTATATTGGTTTGGTAAATATGCCTATGTCCATTGTCGCTGAGCAAAAACCCGTCACTCAACCTTTTGCACCATTCAATCGTTTTTTCGACACGATCACTATTTTGTATAATCAGTGACTTGTTCTACCCAAGGCTCACTACACCTTCTTATAATGTGACAATTTCTTGGAGATTGTCTAACGAATTACCCCAAATTTCCAAGGCTTTGGAAACCTAACGGCAAGGAGAGATGTGTTTGTAACTTTGGCACACTTACAAGATAAAAACGCTCCCAAAGAAAATACGGACACAAAGTATGGCTTGACTTTAGAGGTGTGAGTAATTCTCAATGAAGATATGAAACAAATTTGGCTTAAGAGAATGTGTATGAATGCTTAAAACAATGTAGGAGTGCTCTCAAAGGTTTCTTATGATTGTTGATTTTCTTGTTTTCCTTAGATTGTTAACAAATGAATAGAGGGGTATATATAGACCCCAAGATCTCAATTTTAGCCTAAAATTTGGGAAAGTGATCAAACTAGTCATTTTTAGTGGATTTCCAATGAGTTGAAAACTAGTTGTTTTAACCAGTTCGGCAAGCCAGTCAATTTCATTAGAAGGCTGAAGTTTGAAAAGATTAAAAGCAGTTTTCTAATGGTCACTAGATTGGCAGGACGGTGGGAAGTTCGGCAAACCAAACTTTTGTCACCGATAGGCCAAAGTCTTATCTTCAACAGGCCTCCCAAACCTCCAAAATTTGAGGTCCAAAAAACCCTCGAATCAGTAGGCTGAAGCAGGAAGTTCGATAGGCCAACCTTTGTTGGTCGGCAAACCGATTTGCCTTGATCCATTTTTGCCTGAGAAACCATTTTAAATCCTACTTTTACTAAAACATGTTCAAACAACTAAACTACAATTTAAATTACTTTTTCACATGCAATTCCATATCAAATATTTTGAACACTAATATGCAAGATTCATGAATGCAATATGAGTGTGTGATCTTGAGATTTCATTTGATCATATTTTGATTAAGAATTGGTCACTTATATTTTGACTCAAAACCTACTGAAATCTTGTGCTCCTCAAGGCCGTGCGAATTCCTTCCATCATGCAACTTTCCTTAAATATTCTTGAGTGATCTTCACTTGATTTGCTCGAAACATAAGCTTTGTAATTCTCAAGATATTTATTAACTTAAAGTATAAATTTTCACATATAAACAAAAATTGTATTTGTTATCATCAAAATAAGTTTAAAAACAACCTTGTGAAACCATGGAGCCAACATGGCTGACACGATATGTTGTTAGACTCGGTTCATCGTGATCTATCCATTGACACAAGCTATATGGAAAACGGAAGTCGGGATCTTCGGTTGAGTTTTTGGCCATAGATGAGTTAGTGAGAGAGTGAGCTAATTTTTTTTATTCATGTATTTATAAACACTATCGTGGGTCCACAAGGTCTAAACTAGGTGGTCGGGTTGATCAAGTTTTAATCCATAAACTTTGAAATTTCTATAAACATAACTGTACTTTTAAAATTATAAAAATTTTTGTCTGTCTAAAAATAATTAAATAAATTCTAACTTTTTTGCTATATTATTATCTTATTAACTCTACATATAGTCATAAAATCATTTTCACGCTTCTAAAAGTATTTTTTGAATTTCATGATTTTATTCAGAAATTTAAAATCATGATTTTTTTCTCTAAAACTAATGACTAATTATTTACACCACTATATATATATATATATATATATATATTCTAAGAATAATATTTTGTATTTAAAACTATGATCAAAATTTGATTTCTTGATCAAAATAATATTTTGTAAATTCTAAAACTTTAAAATGCTAACTAATATATAAAATATATATTTTTCATTAAATTTTTGTATTATAAACTTTTAATTTTATCATAAAAAATAACAGTAATAATTTATAAAAATTTCATAAATTAAATTGACTATCTACAAGTCAATTTGATTCAATTTCTAGACTTAGCACAATTTTGTGCTTTATAGGTATAACCCAAACTGTTAATCATAAAGAGCTGTTTATGGGTCCACATCCAATTTATGAATGCTTTTTTTTTTTCAACTTTGCTTAATCACTTTACGGATTGAAATTTATCCATTTGTGATTTTGCATTTGCCTTAAAAGGCACGTGTAATGTTGGTGTATTCCATTAACGTTTCTATCATAATAATAATAATTATTATTAATTTCACATAGTTATCTATACTTGTAAATAACTAACAGTGAACGTATAAGATATAGTGAATTCTTGAATTTCTAATGGTCCTTATGACTTATAACATTCTTGTCATGCCTTGCACCAAAAGAAGAAAAAAAAAATAAAGAAATAGTTAACGAGGTAGAAATTGAATCACTCTATATTTTGATATTCTCTACAAAACTCCCATAAGGATCTTCAAGTAACATGCTAGTGATAAGACAAATTCACCAATTTTACACTTTTTCAAGTACTAAAGAAAAGGGTAGAAAGCTCTCTGTTGCTGGTTCTCCTGTAGCTAGATCCCTTGTGATCTCATGAAAATCGAGATTGGTCTTGCAGTTATGGGTACTACCCTCACCATTTCTAAATTATGATATTGAACTGTTGATCACTTGATCTAAACTGACATTATGTAGGAATTATGTGTAGCTATATTGAATTGGAAATTCTTTTTTATCAATTAATCTTGATTTAGATTTTCTAATTGAGATTCTTATAAAAGCTACTACTTTGACCCATACATGAACTTATTGAATTATAAAAGCTTAATTTAGCACATTGAATAATTATTTTTAATTGTTCAAGTGTACTATCGTAACATCATATTTGGCTTTGTGTTTCATACAAAAAGTGCATAAATTTGTGGGTTATAACATTATTTATTACTAAAGTCTTAGAGCTATTTAGACTTTCAAAATGGTCATTAATTGAGAAACTTCATAATCATAAATCATGATTAGGTCAGAATTTAAACTTGTGAATTTTTAAGACATTGTAAGAAATTTCTAATCTTGAACTAACTTCTTACGTTTCTCGCATAGTTTTTATAGAAACTTGAACTTATAAACTCTAACTTTATACTTTCTTATGAACCTAACGGCGTAATTATGAAAAAAGAAATCCTTTATTAATTTTACTTAATAAATTACTGGATATTTTGGATTACAACATATGGGTCATCTGTAAGGTTTTGTTTTATGTTTATGCTCTCATTTAATTTTTTTTAATCTCCTCTCATTTTCGAAAAGTTTGCATGCACATTTTTTCTCGATATTGTTTACTGATATCTTTTTATTTTTAATGCATAACTCATCTTCTTTAGAATTTAAATTCAGATAACGGTGAATGATATCAACTTATTAAAAGAGTTGCACGTTAAAAATGAGAAGAAATGTGGAGAAAAACCCTTCCTAAATGAGAATTCAGATTAAGAAAATAAAGATATCAAGTGAGAGTGTAAACATAAAACAAAACTTAGAAGTGATAAAATCTCATTTTTACCCATACAGGTGACATATGTGCGAATCATGTAGGCTTAATTCCGTCTATTTGTACAAAAAATCAAAAAATTATGAGATAAAGTAAGGAGCTTTGAAAGTTAAGGGACAAAATAATGATTTTTAAAATTTATAGGGCAAAGTGGAGAGTTTTAAAAGTTTAGGGGTAAAATAGTAATTTTTAATGTTTAGGAGGTAAAATAGAAGAGATTCTAAAGTTTAGAAACCATTAATGCCAATAATCCTAAAAGAAAAAGCTTAAAATAAAAAGATTTGAACACAAATGGAATAAGATGTAGGTTTGCAAATAGACTGTCATAGCACAATAATAGTATTCCAGAGTTTTTCAACAATATATATTATATATAGAAAGAGTATTTAGAAACCAAGTTCTAACACCAAGTTTCAATTTTTATAACGTAAAATTTTCACAAGCTACAGTATTTAAATTCTAATTTCAAGTTCTAACTTGACTTTCAAACACTTTTGTACATATTTACATTGTTTTGCGTTTCTAGGATTATTGGTCAGAATATTTCAACAGAAACCTAGTCTAAGGCAATTCACCAGTGTCTTTGATTCGGCTCTCTGATAAAGGCATCATAAAGAGAAGCAGATTCTGATGGCAATTGTTCAAAGCTGAAGGAACGACAACATTTAGAAAAGGACATTTGGAAAAGGGAATGACGAGTAATAACATCCCAGAAAACGACTGTGACTCTGATAAACGATAAACGACAATTGATTTAGAAAAGGGACAAAACGACAATTGATTTAGAAAAGGGACAAATGTATAGCATGACAACACACTTAAGCGGCGACCGTTATTACAATCAGCAAGGAATAAATGGATCGTGTTCTTAGCAGGAAAAAATAAAAAAATACAAACCTCCAAGTATCCAAACAAAAATGTATCAAAGTATATATTTAGAGGCGACGATAGCTTTGGAACGATAAAAACTCCTGAAACGGTAAACTTGATCAGAAGCGACATCGAATAACAACAACCATTGCAGCCAACATCATTCTTTTTCTCCCAAACAACAACTCACGACAGCAAAGTTCAGACTTTAAATTGCAAGTTGTAGACCTAAATATTACCGTGACGATTATTGTCTTACATAGAGGCAGTTCCCTGGTTTTTCTTTTTCTTGCGTGTGGATTTTAGGATTAATAATTAGAACACAAAATGTTGTGAGGTGTGAGATTTTCATTTGAAAACTTATTTTTCATTACAGTGAATTTTATACCGTAGTTAAACATAACGGTAGTCCCATATTAAGATAAACCACTATAAATTTTATGTGTTTTTATTTGTTTGATTTTCTTTACGATTTTATTGCTCTCGGCAATTTATAATTAAAATCTCTAATTTTTAATAGCGACAATTACAAAGGAAAAAAAAAACATTGGAGAAAAACTAGAATAACACTGACTACAAAATTAGTAACTATTGCGCATCCCTAATTCTTGCATTGATATAGATCTTAGGGAAACCGCTGACAAGGCATTCTCACACCCATAAAATAAAATGCAACAAATCCAAGCCTTAACAAACCAACTACTCAAAATGCATATTGCATAATAGAAATACACTGCCAAAAGTAGAGGGAAAAAAAGATAAAAACCAAAACAAGACAAAAACACCCCTTTCTTTCTCCCTTAAGCAATACATTGGGAACTTTAACCGTCATAGCTTTGGTCACTTGAGAAAAGTGTTGGTAAGAGCAGATTCTGAAACAAAAGAAGATACCAGAAGACGCAATGCCTGCATATATAGCAAAACAGATCAGCAATGAAAAGAATAAATCTCTATATCACAGTTGCTTATAAGTAACAAAGCTTCATATTTGGCTTTTTACCTCTTCTTTTCCCACATTCGCAGTTCGCTCTTCAACATCACTGAAAGGCACCTTCAACTCGTTGAGAATGGAGAGGCCTAATATTGGAGATATAGGTTTTATGATCAGATTGTCGGTCACAGTGAACAAATTCAGTCCTTTTAGGAAGCCGCCACGGCTTTCTCCCTCCTTGTCATGAGATTTCGAGTACATGAGGGTCATCTGAATTAAATGATTTCCAAGATTCTCGTTACTGCTCTGCAGAGTCCCACGTTGCCGCGGGTTATAGTAAAATGGCGGAGGCGAGGCTTCTTCGATTCCTAATAGCTCATTCTCATAGCTGAAACCAGGTGCAACCTTTGGACTGACTAGCATTTCCTTGTGGTCACTTGAGTTGAAGCATTGTTCATCGAGGTCCTGGGCGCTCTTGTACAAGTGATTTATGCATCCTTTCAAAGACCCGTCATCGGCAACTTGTTTTACAATCTGACCAAGTGGTATGGTTAAGAAGCTGAAGAGTAAATTAACAAAGTCCATCTTTGCTTCCGCATAACAAACCATCTTCTTGGATTTGCTAACAAAAAGCTTGACACAAACATTTTGTTCCTCATCATGATTCATCATCTCTCTTTTAATTTTTGATTCAGTTGATGGACCTTGATGATGGAGCACAGAGTTTAACTGATCAGGTACTGGTTTATGCATCAGAAGAGTTTCTGTCAAAGGTGTCCTTGATACTAACGCACACGTAAGCAGGTCCAAAACCTGAACAGGTGCAAAGTGATTAAAATTTTGTTTTTAAAAAAAAAAAGAAAGAAAGAAAGAAAGGAAGAAAACTTGTCGTTTAAGCTACCTCATTTACTGTGAAATTAAAACTTCTCTCCTCAATGGTACTCCCATCTGTGACTGCCGACTTCGACAATAAAGAAAAGATTGTTGCTGAACATAGGACCATCACTTGTAAATCATCACAAATGATATATCTGTTTGTCGCTTTAACAAAAACTCCTCCATCTTCAGCAGGTATTGCTGTGTTTGGTGGAGAAATTCCACAATACATGGGTCGTCCACATTCACAAATGGCATATTCGTAATAACTCAAAAACTTGCAATTGGAGGCCCCGCTGTAGCATTGGAATAATGGTCTAGGCTCGGCACAGTCAATCATGAGTTTCAGGCTCTTGCAATGAGATTCGCAGCTATTGCGAGGACTTAGCAACATGGCTTGACATGCTTGGTTCTTGAAATGCTGGATGTTAATATTCTCAACACTTGTGTACAAATTGTCCATACAACCTACCCCCACGGTTGGTGAATGTTTACGGGCAAGCCTGATAATGGTTCCTATGGGAGTTGTCAGGAAACTGAAGAGAATGTCGACGAAATCATTATCGCATTCAGCAAAAATAATTCTGTTCTTTTCCTTGTCCACCAAGACCTTCAAGCTAATATCAGCCATTAGGTTGTATGAAAGTACACAAGTGAATTTCCTTTCCTTTTCTTTTTCTTTCTTTGTTCAAAATCAGAAAGCAGTACTGACTTTCTAATGGCTGAAAGCGGTTAACTTATCTATTTGCACAGCTGAGGTTGATCAGATCCTGAGACAACAATACATGAATTGTGTAACAAATTGATTCTGAATCAACAGGCCGTATGTAAGGCCAGAAGACACAAAAACCTTCTCATTAAGCTTAACAAAGGTTAAGATTAGTCCCTTCTTTCTAACATTTATTCAAAGACCTTTTGTGGGAAATGTACAAAAAGAAGTATCTTTCGAAGAGAGCAAATACAAAGGAGTACTCGGTTTTCGAAGAAATCTTGTGAGGGTCCTCGTATAGGAGGTTTCTGTGTTGATCAAAAGGCAGAACAAAATCCTATCGACTTTTGATCAAAGCAACAAGTATCAATACTTTGAAACAAGAAGTTGCATCGAGATGAAGATACAAAAAAATCACTCAACCAATTACGGGAGGTAAAATCCTTTGACTCTTGATCCAAAAAAAAAAAAAAAAACACAGTAGATTACAATTCTGCAGCAGAAATTAATGCTTCTTAATGGACTACGAGTCTTTGATACAAAAGAGGGCAAGTTTTTTGTTCAGAGAAGAATAATTGACAGACAACGGGGACAACTTTAGCTGAAAATAAATTAAAAAAAATCTAAAAGATGGTGAAGACCAGGGGATAAATCATCTTAATAGGGCACAAATTCCACTAAAGCCTTGAACGATGCTTCGGACAACAATCAAATAATCTCCCTACTTGAATTAGTGAACAGATATAGAGTCAAGATGTCCCCAAATTTTCAAAACAAGCAGATTTCTTGTAAAGCAACAAAAAGAAAAGAAAAGAAAAGAACAGCAATATCAAAATGAGAGGTATTACTTGTAAATGAGAACCACTACCTGAACATGGGGAACTTCCTCGGAAACTTGCTTTGGCAGAAGCCCAACGGAAACACAAGTAAATGGTAGTAGAATGATCAGCATAGGGTTGAAGAAAGCTGAAGAAAATGTGTGTTGGTTATAGAGTAAAGTGAAGATGACTTGAGTCTCTCTCTTTTTTTAAAGGAGAGGTAGTTGCGAGTTAGGAGGTAAGAGAGAGAGAACTTAACTAAGAAGAAAACTAGTAAATGTATACTTAACTGTACACTTAACCTCCTTAAGTATAGAAAGAGTAAACATCAGGCCTTTCTTTTCAATATTTGGGCAAGGAATGTACCCAAAAATGACCACTTTTATTAAAGTTGATAAAGAGGTAAGGATCAGCTTTTCCCACTAAGGTGCTTCCGTCTTGATCAAAAACAAGCACAAAATCCTACCAGTCATTATCAGAGCAATTAATAAAGTATATGTAACAACATGATATTTTAATGCATTGAAAATACATTAAATTAAGGATTATATTAAGAAGAAAAACATGATTTAAGGAAAAATGCTGTATAATAACACGAAAATTATACGATATTAAAATAATACAGTGTAAGAAAAATACACTGATGAAATTATACATAATGAAAATTACACTGTAAAAGTAATACAATGTAAGAATTAGACTGTTTAAGGTCACGCAGTACAGAATTAGACTGCGTAGACCACAAAATTTGTATAAAACTGAAAAGAGAGAAAAAGAAAAAAAGAAGGAAAAATTTGGGATAAACTTAGCTGTTTCTCTCTCTACATTTTCTCTCTTCTCGTCAAAAATCAGTTTGAGATTTTGATGTATGTTTTCGATACCTCCCACACCGTTGGAAAGCTCTCGATGAGCTGAGCTCAACGGTGTGTCGAGCAGCCCAAAACACCGCCGGAGGAGGGCTCACGCGCCGTCCAAAGTGGCGGTGAGACCTAAATTTTTTCGAGCTGATTTCTCCTCCGTCCGACCACAAATCGACGTGATTTTGGTGTCTATGGACTCAGCATGAAGAGAGGAGCAAGATGGTACCCATTTCCCATCTCAATTCCAGCTGGAAGGGCTTCATCGAAGTTGCCCTATCTCCACCGTCGCGCCACCAAGGGAACCGCCGTCTCCGACGGCGGTGAGGCACACCGCTGGTGCCAAAAGAGCCAGAGGGAGTCGGGGAGTGAAATCTCCATGTCAATTGCACCACCCAGCCGCGGCCAATCGGAGTTCCACGTGCGCCATCGTCACCGCCGTGGACCACCACCGTCATCGCCGTACACAGCCTCGTTGCCCCAAATTGATTAGGGGGAAACGTTCAGAGGCCCACGACGAAGCTCTTGGAGCTTTCAATTGCAAGTAATCGCCACGGGAGGGTGGAGAACGACCTCTACCTAGGCGCGCCGCCGTGAGGTGCTTTGGGCCACCATTTCCACACAGTGTTGAGAGGGCCCAATAGGGGGAAATGCTTAGAGGGGGATGGGGAACGATTCTCCCGACCCAATTTCACGGTAGCTCCGCCGTGAGACCGAGATCAGAGCCACCGTTTTGGGCCAAGGAACTCGTGCTCGATTCAAGCAGATGGAGGCCAAATTGAGTGAAATTGACCCCACCAATGGACTCAGGAGGTTCAATTTAGGGGGGGTAGGCTCAAGCCCAACCATCAACGGGGCCGTTTGACGCCGGTCAACGGTTGTCAACGGCCGGTCAACGACTAATGTGAGATTTTGCAAATCCAGACCTCCGATCGATGATCTGAGACCGCTTCTCGACTCGTTTTGATGCTCTGAACGCAATGGTGACCTCCGTTTGAGCTAATTCCACTCCGATGAAAATCGTCTGGTACCGACTGCATGCGGATCGAGGCGATTCAAACTGCATTATCTGAGTCCAGAATGACATGTTTAAGAATGTATGATCTCCAGGAAGCATTCCTAGCCATTTATGGTCGCTCGAGGAGCACTGCAGAGGATGCTTCACATACTGTTGATACAGCGAGGTACAACCGGACCCGCTTAGCTCGGAGTCCAAGTAAACAACAATCTGGCTTATAGTATGAATCGTTTAAAGTAAATTGTTTTATATGCTTTCACAAAATTTATGAAATTGCATGATCAGTGATTGGTACACTATTTTTATGTGAGAAAGAAGGAAAATGAAACCAAGGACAAAATGGTCATTTTATGAAAAATGACCAAAACGAACCCGAAGCACCCGATGTCGAAAAATGTTTCTTAGTGGTGATTTTTCCGTATTATATATGTAACAGAATGTTAAAGTTAAGTAATGAGTTTTGTTAAGTCACGAAATGGACGAAAAACCCACCAAGGGTAAAATCGTCATTTTTACAAAAAAGGCTAGAACGGAGCCAAACACTCCGATTTAGCATAACGTCATTAGACGAAAAATGTTTCGTAATACGTTGAGTAACGTAATCGTCATGTGTGATGAGAGATTTAACAATGGATGTTTAATGTTTATGTTTTATTATCAATCGAGTGGATTGATAAAAAGGAAGATTATTAATGAGTCGGCTGTCGTATGATCAGGACACGGAAGCCGACCAACGAAAGGAAAAGGAATGAGAAAGGAATGAGACAAGAAAGGAATAGTAAACGTTAGAGCATAGTACGGGTAAGTTCATACTTCACCTACAGCATAAAGTAAATGATTTTTAAATCTTTTTGTTATATGTTTATAAAGGAACTTGCAATTACTATGCAAGCTGTTTTTAAAGTATGTTTGCATATTATTATGCAAAAGTTTTAAAGTTTCAAAGCAATGTTTGCAATGAATTTGCAACTATTATGATTAAAGTCTATTTTCATCTTGATATGCATAATGTTTTAAAAGTTCAAGTTATGCTTTTGAAAGTATTCAAAGTATGTTTTGCATTTTGACAATGCATAATATTTTATAGTTTAAGTTATGAATTTTATGGTGCATTTGTTATGTATGCAATAAGTTGCACTTATTATGCAATAAATTTTACAGTAAAGTATAAATTGCAATTATGTTTGCATATGATGTGACTGCATCTGACATGCTCACAAAAAATAATAAGAAGGTAAAGTAAAGATAAAGAAAAAGTGTCGTACCAGCCTCTGTGTTATGAGGTAATGAAAGTAAAGTTAAAGTTTGACCTCCAAGGTGTGAGGTACATGACCACGTGATCGATGGTCACAAGTCTTCCGCAAGGGAAGCATCATGTGTTATGATCTCATGATTAATGAGTTAGTACGAATACTAAAGTAAGATAAGGAAATGAATGCAAGATAAAAAAAGATAAGGACAAGCATGGAAAGTTAAAGCAAGATAAGGAGAGTTAAGAAATGAAAATAGTAAGTTATAGTAAGAAAGAGTGTTCATAAAATGCTCATAATTGAAGGTTCATAATTGAGCATAAACGGAATCATGCATCTTGACTCTACTTGAATTCCTTTTTATAAGATATTTATATGTTATGTTATGAAAGACATTTTGAGAAACGCTTTACGTTAAACGTTTATGAAAAACGTATTTATGTTTATGAAAAACATTCCAAGGAATGTTCTGTATTAATTGTTTATGAAAAGATTTTCTTGGTTATAAGAAAAGGTTTATAAAGGATGCTTTATGGAATACATTCTAAGGATTGATGCTGAATGTTTTAAGAAAACGTTTATGAGGAACGCTTTAGAAATGTTTTATGAAAAATGTTTATAAAGTACGTTTATGAAATATGTTTCAAAGAAAGGTTTTTATGAGAAAAGTTTTAAAGTATGTTTAAACGCTTTGTGAGTTTATGTTTGAACTTACTGAGCGTAAGCTCATAAGAAGTTTTTCATACTGTAGGTAATATATAGGTAACCAGTAGGACCCGTTAGAAGAGCTGGGTGCTGCGGAAGGGCAGATGCGAAGATGTGAGAATGGATATCACTACAGTTTGCTTCCGCGACGCAAAGAAAAGGTTTTACACTATATAATATAGTGTTTCCAAGGTTTTTAAGGAAATCAAAGTTTTTAAGAAATGTTTTCAAAAGTTTTACGATCCATCGTACTAAATGTGTTATAAAATTATTAAGTGATGTTTTTAAGCTATGGTTTAGTATATGTTTTTTATTCAGTTTTAAGAAACAGTTTGAAATAGTTTTAAAGACAAAGGTTGAGCGAGATCTCAACTGAAATGGCGACAAAGGTCGCAACAGTTTTAATTACGTTTAAATGGATGTTAAATGTTTAAGAAATTTTTTTTTATAATTCAGTATTTTCTTACTAAGTAAGTAAGATTATTGTACAAAAAACGAAGTTTATGAAAATTAAGTGATGGCCGAAAAGGTGGGTCGTCACAGTATCAAAGTCTTGAATAATTCCTTGGGCATTCAAATAAGCTTCTTATTTTCAATTGGTGAACACAGAGAGTCATGAAGTCCAATTTTGCACCACAAGCAGATTCCTCATTTAAAAAATATTATATTAATATGAGACGTACTAAGAGAGAACAATTTCCTGAACATAGGACCTTCCTTGGACACCGACTTGAAACATAAAGAAATGGTAATATGTGACACAACTAAGCGGTACGGGCAGAAGATTTGGGTAATGGGTTTGATGATTAAGTAATTAAAGACCATTCGAGTCTTTATTGAGTCCTCTTGAAGAAAGAGATAAACGTTAAAATTATGATACAACCCAAAATTTTGCTGTTCATCATGCAACTTAAGTCTTGGTCGCTAGATGATAAAAAGAAACAATCTCAAATGTCAAAATAAACAACAACAACTCTTAACTAAATTATTAAACAATTCAAAATCTATATTTTTTAATTATTGGCTGAAATTGAGGTTGTTTGGCAGAATATTGGTTCCAATCATTATTTCAAACAATGTTTTTTCTCACATGATATTCCCTAAAAGGCATGTCATTGCATGATATCAAAAAAAAAAAAAGGATGAACCATTTTTCTTCCAAAGTTAAAAGGCAGAAATAGTTGCATGCTATAGTTCCCATCCCACCTTTTACGGTTAAAAGAGAGAAGGAACTTAACTAGGAAGAAACTAGTACAACACGTGAGTGATTTATCTAGACGGAGAAAGTACCAAGATGCTTCAAGGGACGAATCAACGGCCATAAAAGTGAATTGCAGCAAACACTAGTAACTAGTGTTTTTTGTTGTTTTAGCTGGTCATAGCTGCTATTACTTTTCAGGACTGTTTTTGGTTTTGCTGTTGGCGATGAAACCAAGAGAGAATGTTTGAAAAGTAAGTTAGAATTGAGAGTTAGAATAAAAAGTATCGTAGTATATAAAAGTTTTATATTGTAGCATGTAAAACTTTTATATAGTTTGAGTTCGAACTAATAAGTTGGAGCTGAGATTGCAAAACATCCTATGAGATTCTGTTACAGTCATGCCTCAATCACTATTGTAAGTGTCTACTTCAAAAAAAAAAGTAAGCGGAACAAATTATTTCTAATACAAATTAGATGACTGATGGTTCCTTTGGTGCTCAGGTTCGAAATGATATGGTTTAGAACTTTATGGTTTGAACTGTGAGTTCTGAATTGTATGATTTAAACAGTAATTTTGAACTGGTGTTTGGAACGTAAAGGTTTGACAGTAAAACATCACATTGAGTTTAAAACGAGAACTAATGTTTGGAAAACTATAATTTATGAAAGAAAAACGAGAATTAAAATGGTTTTTAAGGTAAAAAAGGTTCAAACCGTGTAAACTTAAGGCGGACAAAGTTTAGATTTTGGAGGTTTTTGTGGTTTTTAAACCGTTTTATGGTTTAAGCTGATCTTAGTTATCATTCCATTAAATGCCAGTTTGAATCGCCTTTATGATTTGAACTAACTTAAATGGTTTTGAATCTACATACCAAACAGTCTATAAAAAACACGGCTATTAGTTATATTATGCCCTGCTATAGATATTTCTTGAGCCTACGTGGTAACTTTTCACACTATGATAAATTTTACGGGTAAAGCACTGTAATCCCCTAATGTTTATCTTAGTAGTTAGCGCGTTAATTTACTAAAAACGTTGCTCTCATGTATGTCCAATTAATAAGGACTGCTAGTAACGATGTTAAATGTTAATGATCGCTCTGCAAATGCTTGGAAAGTAATATACCCAGCCAAAAAAATGAAGAGAGATGAATATGTAGCCATGTCATTGGGGTATCCAAGAAAATTGATGACAAATACAACTTAGTTTAGTATGATGTCCTCTAAGGATCTAACAACCCAAAAAAACAAGTACACTTTTCTGCACGTAAATCGCACAAGAACGAAGTAATAGGGTTTCAATTATATATATATATATATATATATATATAGTTTCTAGAAACAAAACAAGCATATCCTCTTCTCTTTTTGGTGCAAACCCATGATGTATTCAATTACTCATTGCTTCTGCTTTGGTTGCCGATGAAGCCGTTGATTAGAGTAGATTCTGAAATGAATGAAGAAACTAAAAGTCGCAAAGCCTGCAATGCGAAAAAAAAAAAAAAGAAGACACATCCATGCGAGAATTCTATAGATAATACAACGCCTTAAACACTCTGTTTACACATAAACATCGTACAAATGTCAAGCCATGGCAGGCAGCAAATAGCGAGAAAATTCAATTAGAGCTGATTATGATGTCGAATTAAAAAGGAAAAGAGATTGCATACCTCTTCTTTTCCATCATGCACAACTTTCTCATGAATATCGCTGAAAGTTACCTTCAGTTGTTCGAGAATGGAGAAGCACACAATTGAAGAAATAGGAGTTGTCAAAAGACTGTCAGTCACTATGAACATTGTAGGTCCTTTTAAAAAGCCCCCATCATCATGGGGTAAAGGATCAATAACTGATAGAGGAGGAGTAATAGGAGGCGAAGGAGGTTCTATTTCAGCAAACACTCTAAAACGGGACCCATCGTGATATGTAGTTTTATAGTATGGACGATACCATGGTTCCTGAATTCCTAGTGAATCGGACGTTTATCGAGATCCAAGGGTAGGACATGGGCTGACTCGTATTTTCTTGTGAATATTCTAAAAGAGGAATTGCTCATCAAAATCCAAGACAGACTTGTACAAGTGATCTATACAGCCTTTTCAAGAACCATCGTGAACATGACCAAGTGGAACGGTCAGGAAACTGAAGAGTAAGTTAACGAAGTCTTTACTCGCTTCCTCATGACAAACCTTATTCTTTGACACGCTAGCGATTAACTTCACGTAGATACCCTCCTTCTGGTGATCGTTCATCATCTTTTCTTCCTTTACAGACCGATTTTCGTAAGGGGACGTTGCACTGGTTAATTCAGGTGCACTTGTTTTGCAATTCAGAAGTGTTTTCCTTTGGCGGTTCCGTTGATACTAACGAAGAAAAGAGCAAATTCAAAACCTGAAATACTCAAAGACGACATCAAGCCGTAAGAAGATGAACAATCATTTTATACGCGCAAACAAAAAAGGAAAAATTAGCAGTATTATCCGTACCTGATCTGGTCCCAAATTGAAATTTAACTCTTGTATGGAACTTCTATCATTTAATCCAAGCTCGGAAAACAAGGAGAAGACTTTAGAGGAAGAAACGGGAATCACCTGCAAATCATCATCAATCATGTAGCTGACGCCACCTTTCGTAAGGACGCTGCCTTCCTGAAAATCAATTTTCGATTAGTTTGCAAGCTACATTTTCAAATAACTCCTCTGTAATAACTCATTGTGTCGTCTCTGCAATATGTGGAGGCGCAATTGACGTAATTTGTGGAAACACAATCATAAATTCTCAGCTTCAAGTCCATGCAAAAGATTTCAGCCGCGTTGCTTGGTCTTAACGAATCTCGTTAGTCGGAGCCTGATTGCGTGCGAGGAGGGCGATGTTTCCCAAAGGGATTGTCAAGAAACTGAAAAGATTATCGATGAAATTTTTATCAGATTCAGCATAAATTACTCTATTCTTCTTGTCCGCAGAGACCTTCAAGACAACAGTATTCCCTTCATTTTTATTAATGACTATGAAATTGATAATTTGTAATATGTATGGTTTGAAGCTAGTGTTGCTGCAGAGATGTCGCTGATCTTTCACGATCCTACAAAATACAATCCATGATTGTGATTACTAAATAGTATAAAGCTCTCACGTATTACAATGTTTTGAACCACAATTATAATTCTAATTATACTTTCTAAACATCATATTAATCATAGATTCACAACCTAATTATTTATGAAATAGTAAATTTTAGCCTAAAAAGTATATCATTTATTAAACTGTAGCTTATAATTTTACAAACAGTAAAGTTTTAACGCGACGAAAATTTTTTTTCTTTTTGACAGTGTTTGTGTGCATTGCCCATAAAGTCAGGGTGTTTAGAGACCGGTACTCGGTACGTTAAAATGTGAAGATAAATATGAGTCATGCATGTCATGTCTGATGTCCCATTCAAGCTTCATTTTTTGAGTCAAACCCGTCGTGGAGGAAATGTTTATTTTTTGTGCACGGAAAAGTACCCAAAGTTTGTCTAAATATTATTTTTGTAACTTTAATTATTAAAATATCCAAAGCATCTTTATGTTTTATTTAAGTACTTTTTTATCTTTCTTATTATTAAAATGCCTCAAACATTTTGCTTATTTTTAAAATCATATTCAAAATACCTCTTTAAGTAATTAATTTTTTAAAAAATTTTAAAAAGGTCTTTTCCAATATATATTAAATTAGGATGTTATTTTGTATATATGTGTTTTTGTTTTCGACAAGTTTTTTTCACTTTTTATTAATCTTTTTAAAAAGCTAAAGTTATCCTTATTAATCTTTACTAAATACAATTTATAACATTAATATACTAAAATACTGAATAAAATCAATATTAAAAAGTTAAAAACTCTTAAAATAATTAAGTTAAATTATATTTAAAATATTTAATATATACTAGGAAAGATAATCTTAAAATTTTAGAAAATTAATTGTTTTAGTGGATATTTTGAATATGATTTTGAAAACACAATGAGTGTTTTGGGCATTTTAATAATTAGAGGGCAAAATTGATATTTTGACAAAACACATAGGGTTTTTTGAGTATTTTAATAATAAGATGGATAAAAGTGGTATTTAGGTAAAATACATGAGATATTCTAGGCATTTTTCTTTGTATATCAATAAAAATTGTTGTTTTTAATAATTTAACTTAATTTAAAGTAGTCTACAACAGTTTTGTATGACATGCTATAAATTTTTTAAAAAGACATTAATTTGTTAGTGATTTGAATTTTTTTGTTTGAGATGAAAAGTTTGAACCGTTTGATTTAAAATTGAGTTTCAAATTGTTGAGAATAGGATGAGTAAGCTAATATTTGTCTTTCCAAATATTCAATAGTAGAAATTGTTTATTATACGACGCTTGTTACACGATGATTTTTCAAAAACTGTTGCATTAAGTGGATGACAAAACGCAAGGGTTCGCCAAAAATATGAAAACCATAGTAGAAACAAGAGTTTTCATGATGATTTTTTATATGGCTTATTCAACAGTTTTTTGTAGAAATTGTTGTGTAAGATTGGACTTTACACAATGGTTTTATGCGGAAACTATCATGCAAGCCTCGTTGATTTCAAAAAGCCATCCTCTTACGATGGTGAAAGTCATCGTGTAAGCTGTCTTACGTTCTACAATGGCCGATTACACGACTTTTTTTAATCGTCGTGAAACATTAAACCATGATGAAATGAACATTTCTAGTAGTGCTAAACACCTACTTAAATGAAACCTTAGGTTCAAACTCAATGAACATGAATAGTGTGTTTGGCAACACAATTAAAACTAAAAGTTAGAATGAATTTATTGTAGCATGTGAGAAAACTTTTGCTTTACACTATAGCAAATAAGAATTTTATACCGTAGCAATTAAAACTATATAGTTGAAATGACATTATCAAACAAAGCCGAAAACAATACTACCTTAGTGTGGGAGGCAAGTTGTAACCAAAACGACAATAGGAAAAGACAATAGAAGAATAAGAAGCGTTTCAAGAAAATAAACGAAGAGGAAGAAACGACACCGTTAGACTAAAGATCAGGAAGAGAAGTCAGAACAAGATCAAAGGAGGAAATAAGATTTGAATGAAAATGAAAAGTTCGAAACTAGCTAAAGCAAGAAGTTAGCATAAGGACATGTGTAAATAGAATTATAAGCCTAGGTGGAGGCAATTATTGATAAACGATGAGGACTAATCAGTTGTAATTATATTTGTAACACCCCCAACGCTTATAAATAAGGGCAAAATCCAATTATTTGTATTCTATTTGTAGACTTAAGAATTAATAAGAATTTTTCTGAGGGTTATTCTTAAGTCTATATTAAGAGAAATGTTGATTGTTTATTGTTCAAGAGAATTCCAACACAGCAGGTCAGGTCCTAAATTTTGGAAGGGGAGCCATACCGTTGAAGCAAAATTCAACACATATATTAGAAAACGACAACCAAAGTTAGGAGATCCAAAATAAAAAACGTCAACAACTTGTGTATACAACAATAAATTTTAGAAGGACATTGGATCTGAAATGAGAAAGCCAAGTGGACCACAGCAACATGAAAACCACGACAGTTAGAGTGGAAAAAAAGGCTTAACATCATTGGAATGATAATATTTTAAAATTAATAGAAACGATGAATAAAAGCCGTCATAAGAAACCAACTCCTAACTTAAAAATTAAAAATAATAACCTTTCTTTTTTCTTTTTGGAAAACACCTATCGCTTCTGCCAAACATAAGAAGGAACAGTGTGGGATGGATTGAGATTGAAAAAGATAGGAAAGAAGAAGGGTGGAGAAAACTATAATATATACATATATATTGTTTCTTTTTGGAAAAATGAAGATATAGTTAAAAGAATATATAATTATTATTTGTCTAATTACTGTATTGTTTTTTCTTATTATTTGCTAATAATTTTTGGTCGGATAAATAAGTGTTTATCCTCATAAAAATGTTTAAATTTTTGGTCCTAAAGAGAGACTATCTCGCTCGTTCCCTCTCAAAAATTGTACAACATTTTTAAAAACTTAATATACTTCCATGTTTTAAAATGTTTATAATAAATAACATATTTTACTACACAAATAAATTATTAAACAAGTGAACATGCTTTTAATTCAAATATTTTGAAACTTGCTATTCAATTTTTTTTTCTTCAAAAAAAGGTTTCAAAACAATGCGATTTGCCTTTTCTGCTTTCACCCTTTTGGTCCTATTATCTCCGCCTTCGTCATACTTTATATCTCGTCCAAATATTCTTAGCTTTATTTTGAAACTTCAATTGTAACTGATGCTTTAAGTTTAAGTAGTACAATATGTAAGAACTTTATACTGCAACCAATTTTTATTTTTTTACTATAACTATTGAAACTGTAGGTTAAAACTGAAGTTTCAAACATCACTTTAATACTTTCACTTCAAAAGTTTGCCCACTGATCTTGTTAAAAGAGCGTATTTTTCAGAAAATTATAGTATAACCCCCTTAACTTAATTTTTAATTTTGCGCAATTCTCTAAAATTTTACTTCTTTTAAGTTGGAATTAAAATGAGAAAGTAAATGCATAAATCTTATATTGTTCAACAAAAGGCACAAGTCTTTACACGCACTTGTTAGAGATGCACGTTTAAACTTACATTTTAACTATATACCCAAAGGTTTTCTCAAAATTCCAATTTAAACAACATATTTTAAAACTTTTCAATTTAAATAAAAATCCTAAATCCTAACTCGCAAACCAAGACATTCGATAAAGTTCCTCTCTAGCAATCAACACTGGAGACGGCCGGTCATATATCTCAAGAAGGCAAAATAATCTATCAGATTACTAAAAAAATGATCTACGTTGGTGACTGGAGACCGCACAATGGTCATTGTTGATTCTGATTGCATCTAGTAGATTAACAGTGGTACGTTAATAGATTTCTTTTCTATTTTTTTATCCGTGATAATTTTTTTATACAAATTTAAACGTTTCGTATTTAAAAAGGCAATTTCTTTCATAGAAATGGAAAAAAGATACCCACTAACAAGTTTATGTCTTTTAACGTTAAATCTATATAAAAAAAAGTAAGTTTAACTAGATCGTATGGTTTCAAAATATGCACAATTATTTAAAGTTTCTACCAAGAAGTATCCTTCCGCAAACAACTTAAATATATACATGTTGGCCTCTAATATGACACAGAACCAGTCCAACACTTGTACATTTCTTTGTTTGAAAATATAACTTTATTTATAATTCTTATAACTTTTAATTTATTCACATGATATACTTAACAAATACAATCCAAAAAATGTAATATTTTAAAAATTGAGAGATACATAGAGCATGAAAAAAGTTACATTGAAGATTACATTCCAAAAAATTGAGAGACGCATAAAACATGAATAAAATTACATGTTTGACAAAAAAAATTACATAGATCGTTTGGGTCCTGTGTTAAACTTATAGCCTATTTGATAAAATTGATTTTAACTCAATTTTTAGTTAAAAATAATAAAAACTCTCATATATTACACTAAAACAATTACTATAATAAAAATATTTTTATATATTATAATATTTATTATTATAAAATTAATGGTTATAACCACTCTATCAACCACGTTGTTAAAAGACTTGCCGTAAATGCATTTTTTGTTTTTTAACCAAAAAAAAATGGACATAAACTACGGGGCCGGCCGTCTCGTCAGAACGCTAGCCCGAGTCCACAAACGCTGCCCCACCAACCCGGTGTGGAGAACGGGGCATCCAAAAAAAAAAAAAACGCCAAAATCCCAGAAAACGCCGCTATTTTATAACCAAACCACCGAATCTACCTTCGAACTTTCTCACAGCTCTTGATCACTTTTTCCGCTCTCCTCTGCGGTCACCTGTAAGTCTCTCTGCCTTCTCGAACAATCCCTTAGAACCTTCTCGATCTTCGTCCTCTTGGGCTTGTTCTGTACCCAATTAGCTTCTGCAAAGGGATTTCGATTCTCCAAAAGCTTCAACATTTCTACTTTTTTTCCCTTTGATTTTAAGTTTTTTTTTTCTTGGCAGGTTGTACTTGTTGCTTGCGTTAGGGTTTTTGATTCTGTGCGTAATCGGCGATAATTATTGAAATTTCAGGTACGATTCTTGGCATTGCGTTATTTTGTATTGTTCTTGAGAAGTTAGAATCGATTCGGCGGGGTAGGACCACCTTAGGGGAAATTGGAAGCCATTGTTCTGGGTTTTCAGTTTTCTTTGGGCTATTTTCATCAATTGTGGTCAGTACCGTTCTTGCCAAAAGTTTTTATTTTTTCCGTGTGAATGGAATTTTCTCAGATTGTTGGAGAAAAGGGGTTTAGTGCTTGCATGCTTTTGTCAAAGAAATCCTTTTGTATCGATAAGCATGTTGGTGTATGGATTAAGCGAATGACAAGGGAAAATAAGTGCATAGAGATTATTAGTTTAAGTGTCTTTCCATTTTCGCAAGTCCCTTTAATGTGAAGCTTGTTTAATTTGGTATCAGGTTGATGGCATTGATGCAGTAGTAGGTGAGCTGCAGCTTAATTGAAAAAAGAAAAAGGAAAAAAAAAAAAGCATGGGATTTGACAATGAGTGCATATTGAATATTCAAACTCTTGTTGGAGAGTACTTTTGCCCCGTTTGTCGTCTGCTTGTATACCCAAATGAAGCATTGCAGTCCCAGTGTTCCCATTTGTATTGCAAGCCTTGTTTAACTTATGTAGGGAGCACTACGCGTGCCTGTCCTTATGACGGTTACTCGGTGACAGAAGCAGATTCCAAGGTTCTTTCTTGTCACCATATTTCTCTTCAGTGTGGTTTTGGTAATTTGTCTATTTATTCTTTTCTTTAACTCGGCAATGGCAGCCTCTTATTGAATCAAATAAGCCCCTTGCTGAAACCATTGGCAAAATAGCAGTTCATTGCTTGTATTACAGGAGTGGATGCACATGGCAGGGATCTTTATCGGATTGCACATCTCATTGTTCTGGCTGTGCCTTTGGCAATTCTCCTGTTGTATGCAACAGGTGTGGAACTCAGATTGTGCATCGTCAAGTACAGGAGCATGCGCTAACTTGCCCTGTCAGTGAATCTCTCTTTTCTTAAGAATAGTTCTTTCAAGGAGTTAGTTTCATAAGGGGCCTTTTTTTTTTGGACTTGGTTCTTTACATACATATTCAATGACAGGGTGTGCCGCCTCAAGCACAGCAGGCTGTAGAAGCTCCAGCAACTAGCACAGCAGCTACCGTTGGTCAAACTCAGCCTGCCACTCAGGCAGCAACGGTGACTTCTCAAGCCCAACCTTTGCAAAGTGCTGCGACGGCACCAGGAAAGGATCTCAATCAACAATCAATTTCAAGCTCTCAAGCCCAAACTGTAGTTCAAGGTGCTGTACCTACTGCTGAACAATGGTATCAACAGCAGCAGCAATATCAACAGTACTACCAGCAATATCCTGGATATGACCCGTATCAACAGCAATATCAGCAATACTATCCGTACCAACAGGCAGCAGTTCCTCAATACCAGCAGCAGACTCAGGCTTCTAATGCAATTGGCCAACTTCAACCTCAGGCGTACATGCAACCCCAAACCCAACTCCAATCCCAGTCCCAATTTCTGGCCCCGCATGTTCAAGCTTCAGTGGCTACTCAACCTCAAGCTTCAGTGGCTACTCAACCTCAAAGCCAGGCAAAAATTCACCCACAGCAGCAAGTACCTTCTGTTGTCCCCCAACATTCACAAATTCAGCCCCAAACTTATACCTCAACACCTAGTCAGGCCTATCCTCAACCTCAGGCATACTGCCAACCTCAAATCCCTCCTCCGCAGACCCATCCTCAACCCATGCAAGTGCCACAATATCAGCAGCCTCAGCAACAGATACAGCAACAGATCCAATTGCAGGTCCAGCCTCATAATCCCCCTTCTCAATCCCATTCTTTTCCACAAGCTCCGCCAATGGGGCAGCTTCAACCTAATACTAAGCCCAACCAACCTCCAAAGGCTAACTTTCAGTCTCAGACACAGCATCCCTCAGCCCATGCGGTGACAGGTCACAACTCCTATCCTCAGCTTAACAATGATCCACAAAGAGGCCCACAACAGTATCCTATGCATGCACAACCTCAAGTTTTATCTAACTCTCAGTCCCAAAATTCCGTTCAAATGCAGAGTCAGTTCCCTAAACAAGCTTCATTGATGCGTCCACCGCATCCTCAGGTTACTATTCCTGCAAAACAACAGCCATATTTGATTCCTTCACCAAGTGAAGTCCAGAACAAATCTCCTGCACAACAACAATTAGTCCAACAACCTTATTTTCAACAACCTGGTCAGCCAGTGCCTCAACGCTCCATTATGCAGCCAGTTCAACAAAACTTTCTGCAGCAACATTATCAGCAGCAGCTGCCCATGCCATCACAGTTTCGGCCCACAGAACAATCTCATTTGTTTCCTCTACAAACTCATGCTTTTCCACAGCCATTGGTGCAACATGCCAAGTCCCCAAATGTTGCAGGAGGACCTTCCATACCGAAGCAGGGAGTACAAGCCCCGCCATATTCGCAATATGCTGGTGGTGTAATTTGGCCAACGTATCCTGGCACAAACCAAGCAGCAAACAATCAGAATAATATGCTTAAAGCAAATAGCCAGTTGCAAGTGCCTTCTGAACAACATTCTGGTGCAACCTCAAAAGCAACAATGTCGGAGAGGCAAGGTAATCAAGACTTTAAAAAAGGCTCTTCCCAACAAGAAGTTGAAGCTTCCTCCCACATAGCTGTGAAAGTTGGTACAAATAGTTTGGATTCAGTACTTGATCTGCCGGCTAACGTGGGTGAGGTAAAGACAGAGAAGTCCAAGACGGACTTGAACTCCATGGACTTGGAACAGAAATTTACTGAAAACAAACCTGATCAGACTAGTGATACATCTGTATCAAAAAAGGTGGACCCTATGGTTAAGCCATTATTGAATGAAGACGATGTAGAGAGCACTTTAAAGAATTCAAGTAATGGTAAATCTAGTGAAGTGGTTGCCGAGGTCACAAAAGATGTTCTTAAGGTAGAGCCTAGAAAACTGAACTCAACGGTAGGAGACAAGGATGTGGACAGCTCTCTGCAGAAAAAGTCTCCACTGCAAGCAATAGAACGCCATGAAGGAAGGGGTGGTAACTTGGTGAAAAATGTTGCCAATGGCTCTGACGGGGGATCGAAAGGGATATCTGTGCCTTTGGCACAAGTCCTTCTCAGCCCTGCTCCTGGGGGTGAAGTTAAATCATCAAATTCACATGGTGTTCCTCACCCCAATCAAGTGCAAGCTCATCAATTACCTGGTCCACCACCTTTGTTACAAGTACCGTCTCCAGGACCTCTGCATCAAGCACAGGGACTGGGAGCACCACAAACTCATTTTAGGCCTCAGGTACCTGGGCATCCTCTTCATCCACCTGGTAATATCTCAGGTTCTGCAATATCTTTCAGGAGAGGGCCTAACGAATATGGTCCTGATCAGCAACGCTCTGAATTGCAGTCCCATGCCCCCACTCAAGGGCCATATAATCCAGGGCCTTCTGGTGCTTTGGGATTGTCTCAAGGTGAACCTGTTGGAGCACAGTCATCTGATATATTGCCACCTCGTGCTTTTGATTCACATGCTGGGATGATGGCAAGAGCAGCACCTCATGGTCCTGGAATGTTTTCTAATGAAAGGCCCAACTTCATGGATGGTAGGGTGCTTGATCCTCATTTTCCAGGGTCTTTGAAACATGAAGCACTTTCTCAGCCATTTGGTGTACATCCAAATCCTCGAGCAGTGTTTGAAGATGACCTGAAGCAATTCCCCAGGCCTTTTGATAGGGGACCCCATGGTCCAAAGTATGACATTGGATTAAAAATGGACTCTGGGGCAAGCTCTGTTCCCTCAAGATTCTTGTCTCCCTACAATGGTGGTGGTGCCCATGATATAGGAGAGCGACTAGGTGGGCATCATGAAGATGCTTATGGGAGAATGGATCCTGCTCATGGCCGGCTGGATTTTTTTGGACCAGGTGCTGGATATGGTCGGCGTCGTAGGGATGGCTTGGCATCACGAAGTCCAGCTAGAGGACATCCCAATATCTCCTCACACGGATTTGGAGGTCCAGGCCCTGATGAGATTTGTGACAGGGAACCACGTAGATTTAGTGAACCTTTTGGCAGTTCATTCCATGAAAGTAGGCTTTCAATGTTGCCTAGCCATCTGTGCAGGGGTGAGTTTGAAGCTCCCCCTAATATGGGAATGGGTGATCATTTAGGGAATGAGTTTGAAGGTCCTCTTCACTGGGGGGAACATATGGGTGACCTGCATGGTCATTTTCCCCTGGGAGAGCCAGGTGGTTTTGGTGCCCCTCCACGCCATGCGCGGATAAGGGAAATGGGGGAGCTGGGGAGCTTTGATTCATTTGGCAGGGGCGATGGGCCAAGTTTTACACATCTTGGTGAGCCTGGGTTTAGGAGCCGTTTTTCACCTCATGGGTTTCCAACCGACAATAGGATTTTTACAGTTAAGTTACTCTCTCTCTCTCTCTCTCTCTCTCTCTCTCTCTCTTAATAGTATAAACTTGCTACCAATGGGTTCATGAGTGTAATACACACACTGACACACATGTAGATCTCCAAAAGAAAGTCTTGTTGTACTGTTTGGCGGATAATGGCTATCTAGATTTACTTTATCAAGGTTGCTTGTTCATATGTTCTGCTCTCTTTTGTAACACTTAACCTTTATTTAATTATTGTCTGGGATATCTTCAGGGAGACTTGGCATTTGATAAATCAAGGAAAAGGAAACCACCTACCATGGGATGGTGTCGAATCTGTAAAGTTGACTGTGAAACAATTGAAGGCTTGGAATTGCATTCACAAACAAGAGAGCACCAGAAAATGGCTATGGATATGGTAGTCACTATCAAGCAGAATGCTAAAAAGCAAAAATTGTAAGGCATTCTAAATTTCATGATTGTTCTTGCATGTTTGTCATTGTTGCCCGGACACCCTGTCCTCCTTGCTTGTGATTTAGAAACGTTAATTTACCTTATTCCCTGTGTTACGACATTATCAGAACTTTTGGTGGTCAATCCTCACTTGGAGATGCAACTCAGCCAAGGAATGCTGGTACTGAGGGCCGTGGGAAAAACAACTAACTAATGATGGTGCTCAAACGTGGATCTATAGTTGTCGCCCTTCCATATCTCTTTGTCTACTTTCGGGCAGTTTATGCTTTCGAGTTGCTGCCAGTTAACCCAGATGGTTGTTGGAAGTGAAGTTCAATGGCAGTTAAGTTTGTTGACTTTTTATATTAGCATTCAGATAGCCGTTTTTGTGACATTAGCAATATCATGTCAAAGGTGGTAGGATGATATCACTCCATTTGTTCATGTGCTGATGGTTGAGATGAGAAACCATTTTTCTAGTGGCTTTTAGATGACCTATTAGCGTTTTCCTCATATGGTAAAATAGCTGTTAATAATCTATGTTCAGATGCCTGAAAGATTTATGTTGGCCAAACATGTATCCCTATTCAAATTCCTTTCTTTTTTTCCCCCCTGGAAAAGAGTGTTTCTGTCCTTGACTCAGGCTTTTCTAGTGATTTGCTCCAGGCTGTAGCTGTGCTTTTTACATATATCCACCATTGCTTTTAGCATATTATCTTCTTGCTTCAGTTTTTCCCTCATGTCTCATGGTTTCACACTTTTCATTCTTCTCTTCGCATAAACTGAATAAATGTTACTGACATTGTGTCTAGTTACTGACAACATTCTTTGTTTTACCGTCTTATGCTTCTATGAGCCTGTTGAAAAGTCAATTTGAGGTGCAACTTCTATATACACTTCATTTAAACTTTTTGTATCAGTGTCCTGCCATGAATAGAAAAAAATAAAATCGAATGAAAGAGGATGGAAGGCAACGTGGGCTAAAAACTTATGTAAATGGACATTCTTTCTCATTTAAATTATTGTTTAGGAGGGATTAGGAATGTAGAATTAGACTTCTGATAACTTTGTTTCTAGAAAGTGATGTGCTAAAGAAAATTTTGGTGCATTAGTATATAGAATTTGGACTTCTGGTAAGCTAAAAGTAATCTAGAAAATATTAGTGCAGTAATAAATAAAAACGTATAAGTTGTAAATACATTAGGAGGTGTAAACTATAGTGATGTGAATGGCAGCAAAACGATAAAACATCAATGGCATCAAGAAGAATTTTAAAATGATGAGAATTTAGGTGAGTCTTTTTCTAAAGAAAATGTGTAAAATGATGATGGCCGTGTTCATCATGTGTTTCTAATGTAAATTTTGAGAGTAATATTTGGCGTTTTGTACATTCATATTGGTTGTAATTTCATCTTTGGAATCTGAGGTCTAGTAGTGTGTTGTATAAACAATTTGCAGCATCAAGTTTTGGAAACTATGTACAATTCTATTTTTTTCCCTCATCATATTTATTGTTGGATACTTCCTTGGGATTTTTTTTTTTTTTCCCTGAAGAAGTTGTTATATGTTATGTGGTATTTGACAATCTATCTTATATATGGTTGTAATATAGCACAGACTAAACTTATTGTGGCAAGCTAAGAATAATATATATAATTTAATTTCCAACCATACTTTTCCAATTCCAGCTTTAGCTTTGCTGAGTTCTTAATATGACAATTTGCTAAAGGCTGTGGGATTGTTGCGAAGCTGATAGGAGCTAGAATTGTTTTTATTTTAGTTTCTACCATAGTTTGTTGATTTAAGGACTCAATTGTGGCAAAGTACGGCTGATAAAGTTGATATCTAAAAACCTTTTTATGCGGATTATTTTGAAATGTGCACTGCCCTCATAAACAAGACAGCATTCAAAATGTTTTTTAGGGAGAGGATCTGGAAGTAGGAGTGGCTGTTTCTCTCTCTCTCTCTCTTTGATGAACTTTGGAATATGCGAACTAGAATTTATGAAAATCAGAAGTAGGTTCATCATGGTGCTTCTTGGATAACAGCACTTGTATCACGTAAAATTATCTGGTTTAGAGGCTTCTAAATGTACATTCATCTGAGGTTTATTGTTGCTAATGAATTATACCATGAGAATAACATTAGTCTTACTGTACTACTGGCTGTAAGCCATATTGGGTTGAATTGTTGGGATTTTATCTTTAATTATTGATCAAATGAAGTTGGACGTAAACCAAATATCAACAAACAAATGACAACTGAGGTGATGCAGAACTAATGTAGAATGAAGGTAGAGAAAGAGAGGGAAAGGAGAGAAGAATCAGAGAGAGATGCATAATCTAACATTTTGATCTCTATTACCTTGGTTATAAGTTTCTTTCTCTAACCTGTTAGAATATGCCAAGTTAATGCCCGCAACCTGAGCTCAAATTATGAGTTACCTATGCTGTTAAGTAGTTTCTTTATCTTTATGTCTTACTTAGTGATTTGGAGATTACTGTTAAATGTTAAATTGAGCGAAAAGCTCCTTTTTTAATAGTTTCATCTGTATTGTAAAACTTGTGTCTGTTGCTAGCAGTCTCATAAATACTATCAACGTTTTTATTCCAGCTTTTGGGGTCAGTGCTTAATAGTTACTTTTATTTTTGGTGAAATTTCTTTTTTTTTTTTTTTTTTTTTACAATAGATCTTTTCAAAATTCGACCTATCTGTTTCCGGCAAAGCAGACAACATAAAGGCTGAAAGTTCAGTGGAGAGGTTTACTCGGTCCTCTTTTTTAACGTGGTAAGGTTGTCAAGTGTACTGATTTTTTTGTGGCAACTGCTTCTTTGCATTGTTCGTAAATTGGCAATCGCATATTGGGAATTTATTAAAGTTTTAGATATTTCTTTCTAAGAACAAGCATGCTTCTGATTCTCAATGGTAGTTATTAGGTTGGTTAGTTTAGGATTCTCAAAGAAAACGGTACTTGGGATTTTTATCCATTAGGCAAAGTATTAGGTACTGCTTATTAGGAATTTTTTCTCTTGGTGTCAATAATACATTTGCAGGCATTTCGAATCTCAAGACTAGTTTTCTTAGGAAGATGAAAAGGCTTAAAACGCTTACAGGCCTGTTCATTTGGCATTATATTTCTCGCTGTGCTGAATGCACAGCTTAAAATTGTATACTTTTCCCATAGTCGGAGAGTTAAGATATTGATGACTAGATTTGTAATAGCCGCTATGGCTCCAAATATTTTGTTTCAGATAACGTATGTTAGAGTAATCATTTACTTTCACAAGAGAGTTAAAGAGTCTGCTTTGTTTTGCCTGAGAAATACTTCTAGCAATAATAAATTACACTGTAAACAGATAAGCTACCACGAATGGATATTCTCAATTTTGTGATATCTAACGGCAGGAATAGAATAGGAAAAAACAGGAATGATCTTCAGCCACAATAATAAGGATGGGTTTTTTTTTTTTTTTTTTTTATGAGGATAATATTTTACCATTAGCATCTTTGTTGTTATTCTATTTAAACGAAGTGGGAAATGAAAAGAAAACTAGATGCGCGATGGGAGATTTAGGAGGGTTTATAATGCAACTTGATTTATCTCAAGGACGATGTGGCCGACGCCCTTGAACGTTTTGGTAAACCATCTTTACCTAGAGAGCGTAAAAGTATAAAACTACCCTTTTTGACTAGGCTTGTCTTTAGGACAATATGGCTGATTAATTGCCCTTGCGTAATAAATAGATCTGGGTCGTTATGTTCTATTTGGGTTTAGTAATTGGGAGATATGAGTAAGTGTGTGTTTAATGCAATTTAGTACGAGCAAAAGCTTTGACTAAACTGTTTGGAATGCGGAACCCTGTTTTCTTGTGCTAACATTTTCTTGAAGCTTAGCTGCTGGTCTCTGCAAGGTGTTGATGAGGAGGTCTTGAGGAGCGGATCCTTTCTAGATGTGGACTTGATTTTCTTTGTCTTTTGTTTTTTTAATCCCCACTTCCAATGTTGAATTTTTTTTTTTTCAATTTTCAATTTTATTTATTTATTTATTTTTACTTTTCTTTCGGCCTTTCTCGGCCGCTCGGCTTGGAAAGCTTGCTGCAGGGCCCAAAGACAACTTTTGTTTTTGTTTTTGTTTTAAAAGATCCTTTTTATTTCTTTGGGTAATAATCCTGCTGTTAATAAAACATTGGTACTTAATCTAAAAAGTATACTACATACTAAACCAGGACTTACAGCTTTGTGAATAGTAGGTTATGACCCTATGGATTGCTCTTTTGCTTTTATTTGTTGAGAATCCACCTTTTGCATGGTTAGAGCTTCAATAAATACAATTGATTTAATATAAAATGTTAATTTGGTTATACGAATGTAAATATTTATTGTTAGTGATATAATGACTCTTTTTCCTCTCTTCGTTTCAAGTGGTTCTTATATTTTACCTTAATTCGCTTTCTAGTGCAAAAAACCATTGTGTGAGTATATCCAATTTCACCTTTTTTTTTGTTTTTTTGGTTCTTTTTTATTGTTGAATGAGAATAGCCCAAGGCGATTTCTTTGGTAAGACTCTGTCTTGGTTGTCGAATTTGTATTAAAATCACATTCAACAGTTAAAAATTGTATCCTATTGGTATTTGTTCCCATTAGAGAAAGCTCCTAAAGCAATACTTTCTCATTTTTTTTGAAAAGAATGATAGGGTGTTGCAACAGTAAAAATATAAAGTTATCGTATAAGGTGTTTATATGTTATAATATTTTTAACTCAAACTGGTTTCTAATCAATAGATTTAACCACACTTCAAATAACACTTTATAAACGTACATACATACAATTGATGATTTATGCTTTTCAATCAATTCATGGGTTAAATTTTCATTGACTCCAGAGGTTGGACCATTTTTTCCTTTCATTGTACCATCCTTGATAATTATCGATTTAACACAGTAACATTCCCTACTCCTGTTGTTTTCCATTTTGTGCACACGGCATTGGTTTTTTTTTTTTTTTTTTGAATTATGATAATTACAAGGTGTTTAACAAAATTAGTTAAAACCAACTTTTTGGTTAAAAATAATGGTAAGTTTTTACATATTACAATAAAAAAAAAAAGTTACTATATTATAAAACTCTTGGATACTATTTTTTTAGACAGCTTGTAACGCAACACAAGCAGGTGCCAAGAAATACCATTGCATTTGGCAAAAGTTTTTTATTTGTTTTAGATATTTATTTACTTGTAATAAAAAATAATAAAGAAAGAAAGGGATTGCAGGGGTCCCAAAAACAATTGCCGGTTGAAGACATCCAGCTGTATCTCTTTGGTTTTCAAATTTCAAAATTTCATTTTAACCGCTTTAGACTTGATGTGGCAGCCATCCAACGGTCAATTCCTTGGAAAACGAGTACTAATTTAAAACTGTAAATAGCCGTTTCGGCGATCCTAATTCCTACATATAAGGCTTTTGATTGTCTACAATAGTCTCCGTTTTCTCTCGTTTGCTTCCTCTCTCTCGCCTGTTTTTTCTCATTTCGCTCTCTGCATCTCATCTCCTTTTTGCCTCCCCATCTTTCAGAAACAGAGAAAATGCGTGAAATCCTTCACATCCAGGGAGGCCAATGCGGCAACCAAATCGGAGCCAAGTTCTGGGAAGTCGTCTGCGCTGAGCACGGCATCGACCCAACAGGGCGTTTCCAAGGCGAATCCGATCTTCAGCTTGAGAGGATCAATGTCTACTACAACGAGGCCAGCACTGGCAGGTTCGTCCCTCGGGCCGTCCTCATGGATCTGGAGCCCGGCACCATGGACAGTGTTAGGTCTGGACCGTACGGCCCCATTTTCAGGCCGGACAACTTTGTTTTCGGTCAGTCTGGCGCTGGGAATAACTGGGCCAAGGGCCACTACACTGAAGGTGCTGAGTTGATCGATTCTGTTCTCGATGTGGTTCGGAAAGAGGCCGAGAATTGCGACTGTTTGCAAGGTACATATGTAAAGTTGGTTCACAAAGCCCATTCCTAATTTCTCCTTTTTATTAATTATTATTATTTTGGATCTTAATTTGTTGTCTTCTTTTTTGGTTTGGCAGGATTTCAGGTTTGCCATTCACTGGGAGGCGGAACTGGGTCTGGTATGGGAACGCTTCTGATTTCCAAGATCAGAGAAGAATACCCAGATAGGATGTTGATGACTTTCTCCGTCTTCCCATCTCCTAAAGTCTCCGACACTGTTGTGGAGCCTTACAATGCCACCTTATCTGTTCATCAGCTTGTTGAAAATGCAGACGAGTGTATGGTTCTCGACAATGAGGCTCTCTACGACATTTGCTTCAGAACTCTCAAACTTTCCACTCCCAGCTGTGAGTCCTTTTTCATCTCTATTTCAATCTTTTTCTTCTCTTAAATCTATGAAATGAGTTCTTTTTTTCTTTTCTTTTATTCATTTTTTTCCTTTGTTGGCAGTTGGTGATTTGAACCACTTGATATCCTCAACGATGTCAGGAGTGACATGCTGCTTAAGATTCCCGGGCCAACTCAACTCTGATCTCCGAAAACTCGCAGTGAACCTCATCCCGTTCCCCCGCCTTCACTTCTTCATGGTGGGTTTTGCTCCCCTGACTTCGCGAGGCTCGCAGCAGTACCGCGCTCTGACCGTTCCTGAGCTCACCCAGCAGATGTGGGACGCGAAGAACATGATGTGTGCAGCCGATCCCAGGCATGGCCGGTACCTGACTGCCTCTGCCATGTTCCGTGGCAAGATGAGCACCAAGGAAGTGGACGAGCAGATGTTGAATGTGCAGAACAAGAACTCTTCTTACTTTGTGGAGTGGATCCCTAACAATGTGAAGTCGACAGTCTGTGATATCCCGCCAACAGGGCTCAAGATGGCGTCGACTTTCATTGGGAATTCGACCTCTATACAGGAGATGTTTAGGCGTGTGAGCGAGCAATTCACAGCCATGTTTAGGAGGAAGGCTTTCTTGCATTGGTACACAGGAGAAGGGATGGATGAGATGGAGTTCACCGAGGCCGAGAGCAACATGAATGATCTCGTTGCGGAGTATCAGCAGTATCAAGATGCCACGGCTGAGGAGGAAGAGTTTTATGAGGACGAGGAGGAGGGAAACTATGAACAGCAGATGTGAACAAAAAAAATGGCTACAAATGAGCATATGGGAATTGAGGGGAACTTTTGCTAAAAAAGAGCATAGTTTTTTTGTTTGGTTAAAACCTCAACTTCCAGTTGTGGGTTTTGTAGAATATGAATGGAACTATTTTGGGTCAGTTTGCTGAGGTTAACTTTTTACCTTTTTCTGTATTCTGGTTATCTTGTACTTCCAGTAGTGAAATATGCTTCTCTTTCTTACAACTTCTTGTTTACCAAGACGTTGGATTGATTGAATAACATGTTTTCATATTATTATTACTGTCAAAGTAGAAGTGCCGTCTATGATTTCGTTTAATTCTTGAACAAAAAACAATGTATGTAAGCTGGGAAATAAAGAACGACATGTCGTTTTATGAAAAGTCAAACGATTGTCGTTTGTTCTGTAATTTTGAACTCCCGGCAAAGAGCATGTCGTTTTTCTTCCTATGGATCATCAAATTTGAATTTCGAACAAAAACGGCATCAAACATGACAATAAATTAGATGTCGCTTTCCCCTTAAACGACCGTAACACCAAACAAACGACAGAAAACTTGAAATACAAACCATAAATTCATAACCGACGACAGTATATGTCTACTTTCGTCGCGTACATTATAATGTCGTCAAACAGTTTAAACGACAGCAAAGTTTGCTGGATGAAAGAGTACCAAAAGAAAAAATTGCCAAACATAACCTTAAGAGTACAACTATACTGTGCTCCCCTAAAATGGATTGAAATCCTAGATTTAATTTTGGTCTCTTAGATAGTGTCAGTAACCAATCTTATTATAACATATTATTTAAAAAACTTGACATAGTATCTAATTGATTTTTATATATTTTATTAAACGATGTGTAATAATATGATTAATTAAACATTATTTATAACATAAAAAATTAATTAGAAGATTTGAGTCCCCTAAAAGGATCACAAAATTATAGCTTAAGGGTGTTTAAGAAAGCAACTAGAATTTAGTATTGGACCCTAAATAATATAGCATATAAAATTTTTTTTGTTGTAGAAAACTATTGTAGCATGTGATGTCAACTAAACTTGCTTTTTAACGGGCATTCGAAACAAAGTATACGCCAAAGCAACCAGCGGCGGTGTGAAGAGAGTGAGATCAAATTGAGTGGCGGAACAGGTAGAGTAGAGTGGGAAACCCAAAAAGCTTGAACTCAACGAAAATGGCGACCAGTCTTGCTCTCGCAAAGAGAGCATCAGCGGATCGGAGCTTAAGCTTTTTGAGGCTCTCATTGAACTTCCTTAGAGGCTTCAGCACTGCTTCTTCGCAAAACCCTAGCTCTTCTCCGTCGTCGGCCTCTAAGAAACCCAAGCGCAAGAAGAAGAAGAACCTCTTCGAGGTCGCTCAGTTCTTGCCCAACTGGGGAATCGGCTACCACATGGCCAAAACTCACTGGACTGGCGTCTCTTACGAAATCACCAAGATCAATCTGTACAAGGTAATTTCTCATTTCTCTCTCTTCTGTTTTACGATTTTCTTTTTTCTTTTTTCTCTTTTCTTTGTGCCAAACAAATATTAATTTAAGCTGATAATTTTTCTTGGTCAAGTCGGGGTTTTTGAGGGTTTAAGGCTTGTTTGCTCGATTGGGTTTGTTGCAGGATGGCAGGCATGGCAAGGCCTGGGGAATTGTGCATAAAGATGGTCAGTAATATCTTGTTTAATTAGATTATTTTCTTAATAGCTTTTTCCTGTGCATCATGTTGTGAGTCAAAATTCTGGCAATAATTATATTTGAAATTAAGGAAGGAAAAGGAAAATACAAAGAAAAACAGATCCTTGTAAGACTTTCTGTTTATTATTGGCAATGAAACAGATCCTTGTAGGATTTTCCGCTTCTAAAATGAGTTTTTCCCTTGTCCCATTTGAAGATTTCATGCCCTTGGATATTGTTCCACTTCCAGGAACTGTTATTCCTTTGAAACACTGCAGAGATGAACTAGCGAATAGTGACAGCTTGAGCCTTAAGCTTAGGAAGTAGCTTTCTTTGTCATTTTTTATCCAACTATCAATCCATGGTCTAGTGGTCATATGTAGCTGTGGCAGATTCTGTAGAATGAAATTTTATACTTTTTATGCATTGGTAAAGAAGATAGCTTGGAATGAAGCAAATTAATTATCACTTGTTAAATTTTAGTTGGATAGATTATAAAACAGTATTGGTAATATACAGCAGTAATGTGCTGAAGATTTTACTGATTTTAGCACAATTGAATTATGAATATAATGTACATCGGATTGCCCTTAATTGGGTAATCAGAACATTATTGTAATATGTTGGATGCCTATCCAAGTGTGTTTTCAGTTGCTTCTTCATTAACGGTCAAATGCATCTTAATTATAGGTGGAAATTTTAGAAAAGGGATTCCATCTTTTTTAACCTGCACATATCCTTTCTGATGGTTGTTAGATCTTTCTTTCTGAGCTGGTCATGAGAACAAATGAATAATCTTGATGCTTGGTTTGTCATTTATGTTGTGTGATGTCCTGATATTGCTGAAACAACTAGAACGAGTTGTGTTTAGGATGTCTGTTAACTCATTCTTCTCTTTAGTCTTTACACGAACATTGAGTTGGTGCATTTCAAATGGCATGCAGGCTTGCCACCTGCGGATGCACCAAAGAAAATAAGTGGAGTCCAAAAGCGCTGTTGGAGGTACGTTCCAAAGTTAACCAAATCAATAGGCAGTGAGTCAAGTGCGACTAAGCCGGCAGAAAATGACGCTCAAGCAGCTTGATGCAATTGCTATAGTTCTATCGGTACCTTCTTGCATGGATTACTTTGTCTTTCAGTAGCACACTTGTAGTGGTATATTGCATCCTCCGTCGTAGCATCTTGCTTCTCTGAAACTGGAGAATTTTGGTGATGAAACGGAAATTTGTTGTCAGATGATTGGTTGAGATTAGAATAATTTTCTATGATTTTTCCTGTCTGTTTTGGGGCTCAATCCTGTTTTCTTATGGGAACTGGTGGACCTTCACAGAATTCGTTTGAAAAGAGTATTGTGGACGATTAGGGAATTTGGGAGTTAGAGGTTTTCTTTAAGATGTCCCTAGGGGATATCAAGGGAAGACATTTATGGTTCTTTTAAAAAAAAAAAAAAAAATCCTTTGGATAGTTGTAAAAATAATGGTTTCTGCTAAATTTTTTGTAGCAAGGGGATTTACCAAGTTCGAATTAGTAAATCTTGTTATATACTTGTACAAGAAATTTTATGAATAAATGAATCTTTTACTGACGAAAATGAAATGGTTGTTTGGCGTACGATAAAGCGTTCAGGCACGACTCCCACAATCGACTACTGTGAATAGGTTAAAGGTGTTGGAACTTATTCGTGTTGTCAATTAGTCGCCTGTTATAGGCACGAGGCAATGGGAAAAATGAACAAATAAAAAAGGCTCGGCAATTGGGAGGGGAAATGCATTGCCTCGACATTAAACAAGTACTTAGAACTAAAGTTTTAAGTTTAAAAACTATAATATATGAGAGTTTTACTTCAGTTTTGCTATGGGGGCGGTAACTTTCTCCATGATGTTTGTTCTCTAAAAAAAAAATAAAAATTACTCTCCATCCTCCATCTTTTCTTGGCCGGTCGATCTCTCACGCTTGGTCAGTTCATGTACATGCTTTGATGAACTATCAAACATCATAGAAAGAAGCAAAAGAGAAAAAAGCAACAACGCTGACGACCAAAAAAGTACAGAAAAAAAAAGAAGAGAGAGCAGAGGATAACAAGGAGAAACGGAAAAGAAGAAAGAGATGGCTGATACAAGGAGACTACTGATGAGGAGACATGGTAACGGCAACAACTAACACTCATTTCGCATGCACACCCCTTTTTCACTACCCACCCTTTTTTCCCCTCTCTTTCTCTCTGAGTCCCACAAGTCACTGCAAACCCCACCCAAAAAAGGGAAAGAAAAGGAAAGAAAACAAGAAATCATCATTGTTTTTATTTGGGTTTTTGTTTTTGGAAAAAATTAGAAATGAACATTTTAAGAGATGTGTCAGGATTGTGTAATTGTGTTTGATTGTATATAGTAGTATGATTTTAAAGGAAAACATCTTTTAATAAAAAATTATTGATGTAAATATAACTAAATTGAAATCTAAAATGCTAATTAATATTAATTAATTATACTAAGTATAACTAAAAAATTGCTAAAAAGTTGAAAAAAAATGTTTTGGTTGAAGAAGAGAGCTTGGAGTCGTCGTCGGAGGGGCCTGCATCGCTGAAGCCAAGAGGAGTCGAGGGTTGCTAGGATGATAGCAGCGAGGGTCGATAGGTGGGCGATGATGCACAAAGATCTACTCCAGTGGGCCTCGAAGGTGGTTGCTTGGGTGGGAGATCTCAGGGTTGGTTACTGGGTTCCCCGGCGATTATGGGGTCGTGGGATTGCTAGGCTTTGGTTCGTCAATCTCTTGTTGGGTTGGTCGCTGGGTTTGCTAATGAGGATGGGGTCGTTGGGTTGTGGGTCAGCCACGAGAGCTAGGGTACCTGGGATGGCAGCGGGTTTGCCGACAGGGGGCTGAGGTCATGGAGAGGCAAGGAAATCGTGGAAGATTCGACGGCGGCGTTGGGCTATGGGTTGGGTTCGTCGGCAACGACTAAGGGCTCTACGATAGCTGTAGGTTTTTCGGGGTGTTTTGATAAGTAGGCCTGTCAAAAAAAATTTTGGCAAATGACCTCTTTTTTTTTTTTTGACATAAAAAAATTAGTTTTTTGGGCATCAAAACAGTTCCAGTTTTTTTTGTTTCCACCATGGTTAGGTTCCTTTCTTCGATACAGTATTTTTTCTCTTTTCTCTAAAAAAACTGGGCAGTTTCGATGCTCAGAAAAAAATATTTTTTAATGCAAAAAAAAAGAGAACATTTACTTAATTTTAAATTTTCTTTAATACTTTTTTAAAATTTTCCCAGGTTTTTCCCGGTGAGAGCTAGGTCATGGGGAGGAAGGAGACCATGGGAGGAGGTGAGAGAGGGTGAGAAAATGTTGAAAACAAGTTTTTTTTTTTATAAGTTTTAGAGGTTTTTTGTGGATGTTTACAAAATCGATTTTAAAATGTTTTCAACTAAAACTTTAATCAAACACAATTTTTAAACTATTTTCATTTTTAGTGTTTTTAAAAATGAGAAAAAAACTTCTCAGAAACAATACCAAACACTTTTTCATCCTTGAAAAAAAAAAAACAAAACAATTCCCAAATTTTGAAAAAAGGACCGAAAAAAAATTTCAATTAAGAAAAACAGTTTTCCCTGTTACTTGCTCCCCTCATGCACTCAAAACTGTAGTTTTCTTGCCCTTCCTTTTTGTTGACACCGATCCATAACTGACACCCGTGGTGAATTAATATATATATATATATATATATATATATAGAGAGAGAGAGAGAGAGACTAAGACAGTGATATTTGAGAAAAAGAGTGAAAACAACAAACAAACAACAGCCAAACTCCTGACCCCACCACCAACATCACCTCCTTAACTTGTTTCTTCCTTTTTTTTTTCTTTCCGTTTTCTTTTCTTTTCTTTTCTTTTTTCTTTTAACTATGAATATGAATTCCAAGTCTCAAGCTTGAATAATCCTTTGAAAATTGAAGCCCACTAAAGGTCAAACCTTGATGATCTCTGTCTCTGAGCTTCTGCCTTCACATGCTTGTTCTTCTTCTTCTTTTCTTCTCGTGACCAATATTCCATGATATTATATCTCCTACAGATTTCTTGTTCTAGAAATGTCGTCAGCTGTACTTGAGACAATCCGCCATGCTAATGACAGAAGAGGACTTGAAGAAGAAGAAGAAGACGAAGATTCCGAAGAGCAATATTCTTGGTTGGACCTACAAAGGGAGTCCTCCGAAGCTGAATCGGAGGAATGTTTGTCGGATGTGGATTTGGAGTGTGGGGTGGTCTTGGAATCGGAGATGAAGGTGCATTCACATTTTGGTGATAACAATGGCAAGGTAATTGAGAGAGATTGCAGAATTTGCCACTTGGGTTTGGAGTGTGGTGCTCCCATTGAGCTGGGTTGTTCTTGCAAAGGTGATTTGGGTTCTTCCCACAAGCAGTGTGCCGAGACTTGGTTCAAGATCAAGGGTGACACGTGAGTTCTCTTCTCTCTCTCTCTTCAGACTTTGTTTGGTTATTTTCTACCCTTTTTGGATCATCAGAATACCCAATTTTGGTTAGTGCAAGCAAACTTTTTTTTTTCCCCTATTAAAGAGTGAGTTTTTAGGTGTTTTGGGCTTTCTACGAAATCGTGGATATAGCTGCTGCTATTGTACGTTTGTTCTGTTTTTGGTTTAAGAAAGCATGGAAAATGAAGAGAAATAGTTTCAAGTACCATGATATAATAGTCTCTTTTTGAGTCTTATATGTTCTCTCATCAGTTCTTTTGATAATTAATAAAATATTAAAAACTAACTTGATCCAGCACTAGAGACTGACTTCTGATAAAAATTATTTTAAGAAATAAATGAATAAAAATTCCACCTCCCTCTTAAAAACGTCGCCCTTTTTATTGAATTGGTGACGAATGTGTTGACATAGCATTTTGACATTTTTAAGTAGTGAAAGCTAAGCTATCAATTGATCATTTCTGTGTAAACACTTTTAGGCCAAAAAAAAAAAAGATATGAACATAGTATTTATTTCTTTCGACACTCTTTTCACCTTATTTTCTTCTGCAACCTTTTTTTTTATTCTATAAAATTTTCCCCTTGTCTCACCGAGATAATGTATTTGCTTAGAGTTTCTAATGTACATACAATTCATATTTGTTCTGTATTATGTTCATTGCTTGCTATTTGCAGAACCTGCGAGATCTGTGGTGTCACCGCAGTCAACATTGCTGGCGAGCGGTCAAGTGAGGCAAATGCCACTACCGTCACGGCTCCATCAGCACCGACAGCTCCTGTGATCCTTGTGGAGACCATTTGGCATGGCCGCCGGATAATGAACTTCCTTCTTGCCTGCATGATCCTTGCCTTCATTACTTCTTGGCTCTTTCACTTCAAGATACTTTAATGAATCCGGGCATTTTGGAGGCTTGTGGCTGCTCTTTGTGTGTACTCATACCTACTTTCTCGTACAATCTTGCTTTGAGTTCGTTTCTACTCTGTTGTAGTCTACGGTAAAGAACTTCCTAACTCAACCGCGTCAACGTCAATATGTTACGAGTTGAGATGATTTTCAGTTGGTAGGACTCAAAATTGCCCCATTTTCTTGTTTAAGATTTTCCGTTGCAAGAAATAATCTCATGGTGGGCCAATGGTCTGCATGACAAGCATTTAATAATGTCGGTAAATTGGATTCTTCAAAAGGGGGTAGAGAAACAGAGTGTGGCACTCAGTTGGCTTATCTGATTTGATTGAAAGAGATAATGGCAGGACTAATATATAAATGGACACATTATTTAATAAAACAAACGGAAGCGGAATACAACGCATAGATATATCGGCAAGGTCACCAAGTGACCCTGGCTAGACAATTGCCAATTGCTAACTGAAAGAGAATCTATGGGCACCTAAATACCACAAGTACACTTCACTCCGCCAACGAAGCAAGAATCCAAATACAAAGTTTGGTATTACTACTCTCTTGGAGGAGAGACAGATTATGAACACGACTAGAAATTTGGCAAACGGGCAGAGGAACCAAAACCCAGTTGCTGAAAAACAAAATTAAGGAATGGGAAATATAAAGGAAAAGCTTTTGCACATAAGAAGTCGGAACCCTTGATTCTTCTACACAAATCAATAGTATTGTATCACGCAATCGTATTGACTACATTTACCCTCAAAACTAACAAATGTAATGATTTAAAAACCTAGTCGATATTCATGTCTTTCACGGGCTGGCTTACTTTAAAGTCAACCACAGCCTTGTCAAAAGTGCTCCTCACATGCTGGCACATCAGCATTAGATCCTGGCATGCATCTTTCAATACATCTGCTGCCGGATCACCTGTAGAAGGCCATGCAAGAGACGAAAAAAGGAAAGAGTCAAATCACAAGCATTAGCCCCTCCAACACTTCATTACCACCTAATGACAGGAACAAAAAACAAGTAGCAGCCTAAAAACAGAAAGGATGTTTTGAAGCGTGGTTGAGAACAATTGTAGTTGAACTATAGAAGTAAATTGAGCCTACTCTGAATTAAATCAAATAAGCTACAGCGTAAACAAGGCCTTACAGATAATTGGCTAGACGGAATTTCAAATGCTGTACGGAGATGCATATGCTCTAAAAGGCTACTTTTGGATGGTCCATAGTTATAATCCAATGCTAGTAATGTCAGTAAAGAATCATATTGCTTCTTTATAAGAGCATCTCTTATTAGAATTAACAGGTTGAGAATGATTGTATAAGCTATAATTATAATGCTGTTGCTTTAGGAATGATGCATCAAAAGATGTCTCACTCAATTACTAGCCCACACAAAGCTCGACTCTAATTTCCATTTTGATAACCAAGAATGACAGAAAATACAAGAACTAGATATCAAACTGTGAGTAATTGAAAGATGGAACCTAGTTGACGAATATCACACTGTTGAAGTGTTAAAAAAGGCAAATTTGCAGAGCACCCGTCTTATATCTCAAAGGAAATATTACAAAATAAGCTCTAAGTGTTGAAATATCAAGAAGCAGAGTCTCTAGAACAACGATCATCATGATCCCTTGTACATGTTGCGAAGGGCAGATAGTGTGTACCTGTTGTCTGGATTCTAATATTAACTTTATTGTCTGAAGGATGAGGAATGCTGTATCCGCTGAATGTAACCCTGGGACTGCAATGACATATAGAAACACAACTAGTTTAGGATCCTACTGGGCACAAACTTCCTTGGGAAGTAACATTTTCTTTAAAAAAAATTATAATGTTGTGATAAAAAGTGAAGCAAATTTATCAAACTAGCTCATCACCGGGTCAACCAGATCAAAAGATGGCACAAGATTACAACCTCCTCCATGCTTCACGTACACAATAAATTAACTTCAGAAGTAATTGAAAAACTCAGTTCAACATCTCGTTGATAAGGATTAGAAAATAAAATGGCGAGTGTCAAAATCGTAAAATATATTATCTCTATCAAGTTGCAGGAAATTCAGTCGCCCAAATCCCTTGTAATTCTTTTCTAAGGCTTAAACTAAAACGAACACGGGATCAATAATCTTTCCTCTGTGACTGTTGGTCCTCAGTTTTAAGCTATGCTCAAATCTATCCATCTACCTTAGATAGAAAGCAGCATCACAATTACAATAGAATTTAAAGAGGGTCATTAAGCTGACCATCTATAAATAGCTAAATCAATGTAGAACAAAGGAAAATTAGATAATAAACATTTTACACACAAGAGAAGAGCACTTACTCCTGATTCAAAGAGAATCTGACAGCGTTCGCGAGTGTATGATCCTCATCTGTCAAAGAAAACGTTGACTTAGTGTGATCTGAGAATGACCCGTGTTCCATTACTCCAGGAAACTCTGAAAAACAATAAAAAATAAAATAAAAAAAATCCAAACTTAACAACAAATTCCACAACATAGCAAACTTCACATGCAAATTCCACATTCCAGCCGAAAAAGATACAATTTCCGCAAAAATCGTAATTGTAATAACATATTTTAGCGTAGCTATGCTTCAATTAAAGAACATATTTTTCGTTTTGAACGACATTCTGTTCGGTTCATGAGAGCGAAATGCTGTAGAAACTCCCAACTTTTAGCGCACCTAAGTTATCTCAAAGCCAAGTCCACCAAAAAAAAAAAAAAAAAAAGACATGCTTTTTACCATAATTTTCTCAGTAACCTAACGAACCCATAACAAAAAAGAAACTTTCAGACCAGCCATTGATCGACAGATTTAACATCAAAAATTCAAATTTATTTACATAAATAAACTTTTAGTGCATCTACTTTGAGAGAGAGAGAGAGGGGGGGTGGGGGGGGGGGAGAGAGAGAGCACCAGAAGAACCGAGGGCAAAGGATAGAGAGGGAGCGCCAACACAGACCGCCAATGAAGCGTGAAGAAGAGTGATTTATTAGTAGGAAATTAGGGAAACAGCGAAATTACACTTTAGTCCCATGGTAAACGTGGCATCTTGTGATTGCTCATATATAAAAAGTGTTGATAGAAAAAACACACTGTAGACTCCTCCTTAAAACCCTAAATTCGCGTCTCACGCCTGGTAGGGTTTTCGTTATTCTTCAGTTTGGACATTGGCCATACGATAAGCTTGCTCCGAGCACCCGAACTTCCCTAAATTGTAAGCGATTATTGATCATTGTCTTTGGATTTGAATTGAAAAGAGTTCGTATTTAATCGTTTTAGTTCTCTTATCAGGTTGTAATTCTATGGCTGCCAATCAAAGTGCCCCGTCGTCCTTGGAAAAGGAACAGGTTTGCACTTCCCTTTTCTTGATTCTGAAAATTAATTTGAGTACTAGAATTTTTTTGGGTATTTCGTCGTTTAGGGTTCTTGGAATAACAGAGATTTGAGGCCTGTGAAATTATTCATAAACAATTAGCACTTAGTAATGTGACTTTTGGAAAGATTAATGTGGTGTTTTTTCATGCACGTTGTGATATAAAGTTTTTGATTTTTAATTTTGTTTTTTATTTTTTTGGGGGTAAATCTGCAGATCTTTGGTATGGCAGAGAAAGAGATGGAGTACAGAGTCGAATTGTTTAACAAGTACTTTTTTTATTTTTTTATTTGAGCTTAATTCTACGGTATAGTAGAAGTGTGGTACTGTTTTCTTGTCATGGTGTGAAGATCTCATATTATATACCTCTTGCTTTTATATGATTTCACAATGAAGATTGATTTTTTTGACCTTTGTGATTTCACAGTGAAGATTGCATATGAAACATTCAACATGTTTAGGATTTCCTACTCTAAATTCCAATCAGTTTTAACATATCTATGTTAATGGGATCATGAAAATTAATCTTTCTACCTTTTGTTAGACCGAGCAAATATTTAAACGCCTTAAATGTCAAATATTTTTAATTTTTTCCTTCAGTAATGATGTAGTTTCTATCTTTAATTTATTTGATTTTGATTATAATTGTTGATTCATTTATCTGTCTCTCTTTTGGCTTAGGCTTACCCACACGTGTTTTAACAAGTGTGTTGACAAAAAGTAGGTGAACTTCTCTTTCCTTAAAAATCTTTTGAAAAGGTTTATTAGGCTTTTTTGAGCTTTCTATTCTGTGCACATATCGATTATTGAATTATTTGTTTTTAGGTACAAGGAGTCGGAGCTAAATATGGGTGAAAACAGCTGCATTGACCGTTGTGTCTCGAAGTATTGGCATGTAAGAGTTTGCATACCATCTTATCACCATGATACGTATATTCAAATTCGATTAGAATAAGTGGATCTTATTTTTGTTTCCCTGTTATTGTGTTTGTCATGCAATTTTTGCAAGATCTCCTTTTAACCAAATTCTAGGACTGGTAAGCAAACCTAAAGACTTAGAAGTACGTTAGAAATGATGCGTTATTGTCCTTAAGTTGTTTTCCATGCTGTATTTTATCTAATGTTGACATTTTCATGATGTACGATTATAGTGTTCAATGTTTCTTAATGAAATGTTGACACTCTTGTTGCTGTCAGTTTAATTGAGAAATGAGAATAATTTGCAATGGAGTTGGAAAGTTTCTAGTCTAGGTCGATTGTATCTTTCTTGAAACAGCTTAGTTGGTTATAAATTGCAACCTTTCTCAAGATTTTACTATTTAAAAATTTTTGAAGTTGATTCATCTGCTGGTTCTATCTTGGTGCTCCGACATGATGATATGCTCTGAATTTGAGATTTTTAATGTAGAGTAATCAGAAGGATCATTTTTTTCTTCAGGTGACTAATTTAGTTGGCCAGCTGCTTGGTTCTGGTCGACCGGGAATGTGAAAGAATCTGCCAGCTTTGATTTTCATCCATAGATACAGCGTTTAGTTTGGCACCTGGTGATGCTGGAGATTGTAATTCACTTTTTGTGCGTTTTTGTTACTTTCTGAACTGTTAATCAAATGATTTTTATCTTGATGTCTAAGGAGGAATTGGTGGCAGTTTTTAATGTTTGCTGCCATAATAATATTGAGCAATTCATGAGGAAGATTTCTCCTCTAATAAATTTACTAATATTTTAATTGTTCTACTTCTCTTATCTCATGCTGCATTGCAAAAGCCCCCTTTATATTTGCCGCATAAAGGAAATTGGATAAACACTTGGAAGAAGATATTTTTCAACATTGTACAACCCGGATTTGTTTTTGTTAATAATTCATTCTGAAAACATTGTATGGCTTGTTGATAAGCTCAGAGCAATTCTTAGGTTTAAAGAGGCGTATTAGTTAGAAGAAAGTAGAAGAATTGAAGGAAAGACTGATATTATTTATTGAATTTAAAATGAATTCGAGCGTAGATACAAGAATTCCCTCGAACAAAAGTGCTTCGAGAGGCTTCTGGCTCTCCCCTTGCTTAGCTAGGCTAAGACTCTGATGTTGCTTTTGATTCTGTGAAAAACACTTTTGTACAAAAATCAATACAATTGTAGCGTTTGGTAAAAGTTTATGTAAGCACTTTGCACAAAAAGCTACGTACTTCTTAAATTATTTTGAAAAAGTTAAAATTTACACCCTTTTGATTCTAGCTCTATCGCTTCTACAACGAGCGCAGCAATCCCAAATACACCCTAATACGACTCCTCCCGGATCACTAATGAATCCCAAATACCCTTGTCACTCTTTTTCCATCCCTTTTTTTCACATAACCGCAACAAAGAAGCTAGCAAACCAATTTCTAACAAACTCAGCAACTTGCTATCTTCAGTCTCTTGCTTACATATCAGTACACACTAACCCACACCCAAACTGTAACACTTACTCTTTCTACTGTACACTTGCCTGTTAAAGGCTTATTGCAAGCCGGTTTTGTAAGGAACAGTTCCACCCAATGGATTTGTAACACTTCTTGGAAGAAGCTGTTGCAAGTACATGAGGAGCAATCGAGTTATAGTGCTACTCTCTGCTTTCGTGATTTTCTTTTTCCTATTAGTTTCCTTTTATGCTCCTTTATTTTTCAATTATTTTTATTTAAAATTACGTTTCACTGCCCCCTGCTAAGACGAGAGGATCCTTACACGCATTCCAAGACCATTGAACATCTCAAAACACTGGAGTCTAATCGTAATCTGTAATTCGAACTGGAAAATTTGATCCAGTGGGCATTTTCTATGATGCCAAACGCACAATTTATATCATAATATAATAGCAATGCTACTTCACGAATGGCCGAGGATAGAACCAAAGAGATGATGCAGCATTCACCAATACAGAAGCTGCACAAATTAGGACAAGCGAAAGCTACACCAAGACCAACATGTCCACTGTTACAACTAATCCTTTTGGCGCTGCAAATACTCAAATGTAAAAGGAATGGACAAATCTACATACAAGTTTAATAAAATAAAATTAAAAGAGAGAGGAGGGTAGCAGAAAGAAAGAAATCAAAAAAAAAAAAAAAAAAAAAAAAGAAAGAGAAAACTATACATTTTCAGTCCCTATTTCTTCTGGCTTCCAAGGTTGCACCATCGTTAAGGGTTTCCTGCGCATCAGCTTCCATCCCCAGGCTCTTCAAGGCAGCCGCCTGAAGATAGAAGGCAGTTGGCCACTCTGGGTTTACCACTTGGGCTTGCATAGCATCTCCAAGAGCTTCTTGAGACATGTCATTCATCAAGTAACACAAGCAGCGCCTTGCAAAAGCGGTCGGAGATATCATGGTCCCACCATCGATGAACTGCACAAGGAAGAAGGAAGAATTCGTGTTAGTGAAACACGATCCACTGTTTCTCGATGTTTGCGTTTGAAGGAACTTCTACTTCTACTTGTAGAGAGGAAAGTTATTCTTCCAATTGCACTCATAGGAGAGCAATTTCTTTTAACTGTATATAAAATAATTAAAGCTTCCTATATTACTTTAGAAAAAAGACTAGCCTTCGTATAAGATTCAATTGCAGTATCAAAGTCTTTTGCTCGAAATGCAGAATCTCCACGCTTCTTAGCATTAAGTGTCTCTTGTATTTGATTTGTCCACATCTGGAATGAAAGCTGTAAACAAAGGAAATTCCATGGCGTGGACACATAAATTAGATATGCAGCAGAGATCAAGATACTGAAAGCATTTTACTAATACGGTCATAGCGGCCCTGGGCACTTGAAAGCGTTTTCAACTTTCTAAATCTAATATGTTATTTTGGGTTTCTGTGTGGCGTTGGTTAATATATCTTCAACATTGTTATTTATGTTTTCTCCTTTACTTTTTTGTACTATTTCCCTTTTATTCAGTTTTAGTTGCTCATTCTATTTATATTGAGCTCCTTTCGTTTAGGATAAAAATTGTTCTTCCAGCAGTAAACAAAATATAGAATATGAAGATAACTGACCTCATTTGCAACTCCTTCGTCGTCCTTGTATCCAGTGTTCTCCAATATTTCATGTATGGCAGTAAGATCCAATCTTGAGCAAGCTTCACCAAGAGGTGACAATGTAATTTGTTTTGCAGCCCCATTTCCGTGTGGAATACCCAACAAAACATGTGATGGAACCTGGTAGCAATGAATGGTTAGACAAAATAAGAATTCAAGGAAATCTACTTGGTGCACTAGTATAATCATCTTTGTTAATAGAGGCAAGAAAATTACTTGTGCAAATAGATATTGTGCATACCTCTGTTTCTTTTTGAAGAGGAGTAAGAGCAACCACAAGAGACTTGGCATTTGGTCGATCACGAGATTCATATTGCAAACATCGTGAAGCTAACCGCACTAATTCAGTTCCATCATCATTCGAAAAGTGACCTTCCAAGCATGAGTCCATCAACATCGAAAAATTTTTTCCACGTATTAGGTCAAGTGCCTGCCACCAGGGAAACTCATAAGGCTTTTAGCTTGAAATTAATCTGGTAATCTGACCACCATTAGCATCATCGACAAATAGATTAAGCATTTCAAGCAAGTTATTTATTACAAATGTTCTTTAGATAAGCCACAATCAAATAGCTGAACTGTCAGCAATTTGAAAAAATCTACTTTTGGTGGTCTGTATTTTATCTGGATGTCAAGAAAAATTTAATAAGCTACCAATCGCTCTAAATGTAGTTTTGTAAAGAAAAGAAAGCCTACATGGCTGGGTGGAATATGTTTTCCGCTTAGCAGATCAAGCAACAGGGTGCCAAAGCTGTATACTACACTTTCTGGTGTCACTCTTCCTGCCAAGAATAAAAGAACAATTAAAAAGATCTAATTAGCCCCAAAAAAGAAACTCAAAAGTTCATGCTACACATTCAAAATTAAAGTCAAACGTGCTAAAGAAAAGAAAGCCAAAAGGAATTGTTCCAGCTTAAAATATGCCCAGAACTAAGTACACTATGTTTAAGCTACTCAGAATAATGATGCATGGAAGAGGTGTCAACTTCTTCTCTTTTTTTTTAACTAGCTTTAGCATGAGAATAACACTTGGACCCTTTCCAACTATGATGAAATTCAATTTATTAGGTTACTCTTCACAAAAGCTTTAAATTGTCCAACTTAACACAATATCCTGGATAATTGTGCAAAGTAACAATGATAAACATCATAAGATTGAACATTCCATTTTCTGCAGCTATGATGGAATTACCTGTCCTCAAGTATTCTGGAGGTGTGAAAGCTAAGTTGGTGCTATAGCTCTTTCCGTCTCTACTATTCTTCATAAGGCCAAAGCAGGAGAGTCTAGGATTACCATTCTGTCAAGTTTTGAGCATTAGGAATTAGTCTATAAAAGGCAGCCAACAATTTGAGAAGGGAAAAATGTAAGATGGATTTAAAAAGCAAGCGTACCTGATCAAACAAGACTCGATAAGCATTAAGGTCATGATATAATGCTCGCCCCTTGCTGCTGCAATATTCTAACGCTTGCGCCAGATACAAAGCCACTCGCAGCCTCATTGCCCATTTCATAGGTTGGGTCTCCCCTAAACCAATTCAGAATTAAAAGCAAAACTGAAAGTTAAGGATCAATTATTTGCTTCCTATACAAAATAATTCACGTGGGATGAAGAGAAAGGAGAGACAGGTTTTCATGTCCCCATTATCTAAAGCCTAAAAATTGCTTCTGACCCCAGCATTAAATTTCATTTGATAAGAGCAAAAATGTACCAGAAATAGAACACCAAACTCTGAAAACCATTCAAAACCTTACTAAAAGAGGCCATACACAATAATTGGGTCAATGGGCTCTATCGTTCTCATAATAATTCTCGCCTCAACTTAATTCGGTTCCTCCTCAGTAACAAGAAGGTCAGCAACTACCCTAATTTTTCTCTTTTAATAACTTTAAAGAAAAGAAAAGAAAAGAAAAGAAAACAACAACGTGTAAACGTAGAACAAGCAATTGGAAAGCTGAAACCATGGAAGATCGGGAAAAGTGAGAGAAACAAGAGAAATTAACAAAGAGGAGAAATTTTTACATACAATGGAAAAGATGCTTAGAGAGAGTCTCATAGGGCATGAACTCGGCGACAAGGAGTCTCTCGTCGCCGTCGCAGCAAGATCCGATTAAATTCGCCAACCGCTCGCTCCGCAGCTGCCCCACCGCCTTGGCTTCCTCCTTAAACAAGCCACACAAAATACACACATTCATATAAATATAAGTGTGTGTATACGTGTGTGTGTGTGTGTGTGTGTGTGTGTATGTATATGAAAGATAACTACTAACTAGAAAAAATTCGATACTTTTATTTATGAAAAGCAAATTAGGAATCAGAGGCAAGAAAAAGTAACGGACCAGGAATTGGCGAGCGTCGGGCCAAGCCGTCCTGTTGAAGCGCTTGACGGCAATCCAGTGGTCGTCGTCGAGCTTGCCTTTGTACACGACGTTCGGAGCTTTCTCTCCGTGCTCCGACACAATGTTCTCCGGCGAGAACCCCGACGTCGCCGCTCTCAGCTGCTCCAAGCTGAACTCCCGGAAAACAGGCAACGAGTCCTCATTTTTGCTCCCATTCTCTACAACAACCAAAAAAAAAAAGGAGAAAGAGAGATAGTAAGCTGAAGTTTTCCCGAGAAAGTGACGGAAAAAAAGGTTCCTTCTTGTTAAGGAAAAGAATGAAAAAGAACTCACCGAAGTCTGAAGAGTCGTCGAGACTGGATTTGAATTTAATTTGACAAGGAAAGAACCTAGAGCACCGAGCTCCCATGAATCAAGAAGCAAAAATGCGCTTTGCTTTTGCTTTTGCTTTTGCTTTATCTTTCTCTCTCTTCTCCAAGAAAAAAAAAGCTTCCTTTTTTATTATCTTTTTCTCAATTCAGTTTCTGGGAAACTAGAGGGGTTTTGGGAGAGAGAAAGGAGGAGGATGAAGATAGGGTAGAAATAGGAGGGAGAGAAGAGGAAGAGGAAGAAGAAGAAGATAAATAATAGGCAAGAATAACAACACCAACAATCAGCTCTGTTAGAGAGAAAATGAGAGAGTCATTTGCTTTTGCTTTGGTTGGGAAGCCAGAAAGTAAGAGAGAAAGATAAAATTAAAATAAAACCTTTTTTATTTTTTTAAGAGGAGAAGAAAATTAAAAAAGAAATAAAAACAGAAAATAAACTTTTTGGATCCAAGGTTTCGTTGTTCGTTTCCATGTGTGGGTGCGTGTACCTCTACCAGATTTTCTTACCAGCTCACCATTCTATTTTTTATTCTATTTTTGTTTCACAGGAATTATAAATGTTAATTCCTGTCAAAAAGTCATATATTCAGCTTCTATAATTTTAATTTTGCAAGGTGGGTCTTTTGTGGTGAAAATTTATGTTAATAGACCTCCCGCCTGACATAATAGTTTCTACTGTAAATTATAAAGCTCTCATATGTTACAATAAAAATAATTTTAACTAATAATTTCTATCACGTTTTAAACACTAAAAAAATATGTTTTAAACAATTAACAACATGTAAGAAATTAACGTTATGGAGACAAAAAAGTTATGAAAATAAACCTGATTAAAATCATTTTTTGTGTAGATCTACAACTTAAAAATAAATACCTATTTATAAGTATCTTTTTTCCATTCTTTTAGAGGAATTGGCCTATAAGATATATTCTGTTGATTAGGATTTTTATTTTCGGTTGTTCTAAAAAAAAAAATCTTCAAAACAGTTTTTTTATTCTTTTTATAAAGAGTGTTAAAACAGTTTGGTTGAGTTTTGAGATTTTGACTCCGGAAAAAGCATCGCTGTCATGGAGGTGGTCAAAACGAGTTATAATTTGTCAAAAGCTACGTCTTGTTTAGTTTATTTGGTAAAGCTTTGTTTAATGGACGATAATTAATTTTCATCGTTTAAAATAACCTATGGTTACGAGCACAGCTTATATTGTTTCAATATGTTTTCCATTTTTTTTCATTATTGTGACACTCATTATTTTTCTAACAGATATTAAAGTAATTAAATTAATTTGTGGTGTGCTAACCAAAAATTTGTTTCATTTATCCTCTTTTTTTTCTTTCTTTTTCTGAGTCTCCCAATAAAACTATCCATTCACATGTCTAAAGCCACCAACTCCTAAAACACATCAAACAACTCTTTTTCCTCCACATTTCACACCACTCATCTTTTCACTCCCTCTATCTATTTCGTCTGTTTCTTTCACCTTCTCAATCTGATCAAAAAGTTTCATCTCAACTCATAATCTATTTCTTCAAGCAAAAGGTCAAGGCTAATAACAATTTCTCAAGGAAACAAGGTAGAGTTTCTAACCAAAAACTTAAATTCTTCTCTACCTTTCCTTTATTTCAAATTACTATGTTGAGATTATGTAATTGTTCTTCATTTCGTGATCTAGGCTTGTACTTTTGTGTGCATACAAATTGAATTGTGTTTATTTTAGTTTGAACAATTTTCTATTTAGATCACGTTTTTGTAAAGTTCTATAAAAATCAATGTTTGAAAATTTTAAACATGTTTTATGTATAAAAATTTGGGGAAAAATATTTACATATTTTATTGGTATGATAATCTATGATTTTTATGTATTTTTCATGTTCTAGGATTTGTTAAAACAAGTCGGACGGAGCTTTAAAGCTCCAAATCTTTAAAAACAAAAAACTGGAGTTTTTTAGATTTTGCCTCAGGCAGTAGGCTGATTGAAAAATCCAAATTCATATGTTTTCATCGTTTTGTGTCACAAAATGTTCCAAGGATTTCATATAAATTATTATAGCACACTAATAAAAATATATGATAAATTGGTATGATTAGAGAATAGGAATTTTAGTTAAAGTATGGTTATTTTATACGTCGGAAGATGACAGAGTACTTGTAGCTTACGTAGTGAGCTTGTTATTATGAGTTTGAAGTTGTCAACAGGATAATTCGTGAAGAAGTAAGGATTCTATTATTTATATTTTGTGAGATTTTTATTGAATTAAAATTGATTGTTTTACCGCAAGATATATATATATATATTTATGTTGAACTGCTATTATATGAGTATCACGTATGAAACTATGACATGAACTCATCCTGCATTATACAACAAGGAACATAATGAATTGACACATGTTGTTATAAATTGAGAAGCATGGTTAGGAAAACTGACTCTATAAATAATGCTTGAATATATACAAATAGTGAGAAGTAAAGAGGACGGCGGTTACGTCTTTGGATATGAATACCCTAAAAGGTAAAATAAGGAGGAGGTGATAATGCTCCCTTAGGTCAAAAGTCCCAGGACTCACTGTACAAGAATCGACTTGGTGAGGACTCGGGGATTGATGTCCCCTCACGAAAACACCCTTAGAATGTTTGGAGGGTGATCAAACGTGCCCATTTAGGTTTCGTTGATTCGAGTGACATGATATTTATTGCATGGTGGATACTGATGAGCATAATTAAATCCTAAAATAATATGTGTATATATATATATGTATGGAACTTGGTAAGAATGATCATAAGATATCCATAAAAATTGAACATGATAAAATTAATGAATAATGATGATAACTAACTAACCATACAAGTTTTAATGTGGTAAGGATAAAAACCTAAAGGTGAGTAATGGTTTTCTTTACTGAGTATGTTGTCGCTCATTTCCTCATATTTTCACAATGTGTGAGGTGGTGACAAGATACATAGTTGAAGAAAGTATATAGCTGTATTACGATGGAATTGTATCATTTGTTGAGAATGTTCTTCATGAAAATGTAAGCATCGATTGTTACTTTCTATGACTATATTAAGATATGTTAAGGGTTGAAATGATAATAACGACAATTTTATATTATTAAACGTGCCCATTTAGGTTTCGTTGATTCGAGTGACATGATATTTATTGCATGGTGGATACTGATGAGCATAATTAAATCCTAAAATAATATGTGTATATATATATATGTATGGAACTTGGTAAGAATGATCATAAGATATCCATCAAAATTGAACATGATAAAATTAATGAATAATGATGATAACTAACTAACCATACAGGTTTTAATGTAGTAAGGATAAAAACCTAAAGGTGAGTAATGGTTTTCCTTACTGAGTATGTTGTCGCTCATTTCCTCATATTTTCATCTTTTCAGGACTCACAATGTGTGAGGTGGTGACAAGATACATAGTTGAAGAAAGTATATAGCTGTATTACGATGGAATTGTATCATTTGTTGAGAATGTTCTTCATGGAAATGTAAGCATCGATTGTTACTTTCTATGACTATATTAAGATATGTTAAGGGTTGAAATGATAATAACGACAATTTTATATTATTAAATTTAAGGTGTTATATTAAACTGTGATTTAATTATTGTTTATATTTTTATTTTTGATTTAAGAGTTTTCATTTAAATCCCAGGCAACTTTATTTTTGAAGTTTTACTTTTGTTTCTGATTTTTATTTTAATTAATTAAAAAGTGATAACCCCGTATAGGGGCGTTACAATTCTGTTTCACATCAAAAATATTTGTTTCGTTTATATTTTACAATAGCTTATCATAATTCTGTGATAGAATATTAATATATATAAATACAACAAAAAAGGTATTAAAAAAATTTGACTTGAATGATGACTTAAATTCTTCACTTTCTAGTAAATTTGGGTGTAATTTTATTACTTTTCATAATGGAATTTGATGAACATTAAATGATTCAGACCATTTTTCCTATTTTATTATTCTAAATTCATTAATTCCTTGTGTTGACTAGGGTTATGTTTAATAAAAGCGATCTAAACTATTTTTTCAGTTATAATCAAATAAAGCTCTCATATGCTACAGTAACAATTAAAAAATCATTACAATATAAAGCTTTTATATGTTACAATAAAAATAGTTTTAACTATTCTATCAAACACCCTATAATAGTTTTTATTTTAAATTATTCTTGGAACCAACAGTTTGTTTCACTAATTATAAGTAGGATTAAAAAAGGATAAGATACTAGTTTTGTGGGCCGCCTGTCGGTTATGACTATTCTCAAGCGTGTAAAAGAATCAAACATCAAGGGGTGCATAGAAGGGCCAGAGTGAATAATTTGTCCATAGGTACGGTGAAAATGAAAAGTTATCTTAGACTATATCTTTGGTCTATTACCATTATCCTCGTCTAGAACAACAAATCTGACGTGTATATATATAGTGTTTGAGAATATAAGTTAAAATTAAAATTTTTAATTGTTATAATGTAAAGATCTCATATGATATAGTATCAAAAAAAATAAATTATAATATAAAGTATTTATATGCTACAGTATTTTAACAAAAATTAGTTTGAACCAATGCTCTCAAATCCCTTAATAACTTGGCCTTGCCCAGTTGCCTGATTTAGTCCGATTTCAAACAATCTGGTTTTCCCTTCAAGTTGTAGTTTTGCTTTATGAAGGTCCACTGTGCAAAAGTATAGTATTACTGAAACCTACATTAAAGTTGTCTCTTCACTTCAAAAAAAAAAAAAGTTTATTATTATTATTATTTTTACTACAACAATGCACGGTGAGGATGTCACTCATGTCCGGTATAACCGGGGTTATGCAATGTCGGATTTATGGTGGTGTGAGCAAAACACGACTCATCCTTCAAATAAAATTAAGTCAAGTTCTTTCGTTACATAAATAAGCTCAAGGTTTTATATATAACTTATGAGAACGGAGATAAGAAGGGTATCAAATAATCTCTTTTTACAAGCAAAATGAATAAATTAATTAATTAAAGGCATCCGGTTAGGACATCTTATTGATACTCCTCATAAGATGGATATTGCATTCAACCTGATCTAAATCATGTTGACCAACTTTTCCAGCTCACCTCTGGCAGCATAATCTAGGTTTTCTTTTTAAAGAAAAAAAGGTCGAAAAATAATAACAGTTGACAAGGATGATTGAAGAGGGGCCTCTTTGCTATCATGAACAGCATGCAACAGACCACACCCATACCCAGACCCACCCATCATCCCAACCAGGGAATATACATGCACATTGCAGAAAATCCAGATGGGCAAACCAGAGAATAAGCTGTTCACTGCCTTAATTAAGTACTTTGTTAAGATTTCAGCAGAGACACAGAGGATACCCTTTCAAGGTCTGTTTGGGAACTTTCCAACATGACTCGTCAGCTGGATTTGTTCTTGGATTTAGGAAGCATCGGAGTTGGAGGGGAAAAAAAATAATATTTTCCCCCTCATGAATGCACCGCATGCCCTACTATTTTAACAGACAAATTTGGCAAATGGCCTTTTGTTTAGTATATTATTGAATATGTCATTAATCTACATCACTTATAGTTTATTAGCTATAGTTTATGGCTAATAAATTGATTCATTGTTGATCTATTAATGATTTATCATCAAAAAACCGCAAATGTCAAGTGAATAAACCACTAAATTAATCAATGGTAAACTTTAAATCAATGCATTATTGATTTACAAAACGGTGATATTTTTAATTTTCAAAAACTTTGACTATTTATTAAAAAAAAGCTTAAAAAGAGTCATATATCCCCAAATTTCTTATTTTAATGCAAAAAAAAAAAAAAAAATCAATCTGGTTCCTAAACCATTAGTGAATCCCCATGTAGAAGAAAACATTATCCTGGTTTGTGCCTTTATTACGCGTCAAGCGCACTTTGTGGACCAAAGTAATTAGTTTTAAAACAATTGAGTGTTCTTTTTCTTTTCTTGTACCAATTTATGGTCAAAATAGTATAAACAACCGTATGGTATGCGCATAATGGAGAACAACACATTTTCAACATCAACGATAATAATTAAAATTATGCGATTGATTCCATTCGAAGATATCGTCAGGCAGACACGGCTAAGACCATGGGCATATTAGCATAGTTGTTGGTAACTACGTCATCTTCTAATGTTAAGGTCTTGAGTCCCAACTAGAAGGATGAACTTTAAAAACTTGTTCGCTTCTATTTCCTTTGGTTCATAATTTGTGTTAGGGTGTTACTGAGGTGTTCAATGTGCACAGAATATTGATCTATTAGGTCTACAATTTGAATTGAAGTTCAAACATTTTTTGATATAGTATTTTATTTCACAAAAATTAGAATTTCTGGTTCAGTCGTAGCTTTATAGTCTTACACTGTATATTGCTTTATAGTCTGTTAGGTCTACAAATTGAAACAAAGTTGAAACTTTATTCATACAGTATTTTCTTACAAAATATTAGAATTTCTGGTTCATATCGTGGCTTATTGGGGAAAGAATAATGCATTGAGAGATCACAAATTCTCTCTTTTTTGACATGTTTGACGTTTGTAGGACCGAGAGAAGAAATCATAATAAGACTACTGATAAGCTAAAAAGAAAATAAGGGAAAAAGGAAGACAACAGTCCCTTTGAGATGACATGAAGAGAAATTACGAAAGGCAGGCATGTGAGGTCCCCAAAGAGGCTGTCCCCACTCCCCAACTCCCGTGTTTGGACATCCTACGAAAAGAGAGGAATATGCAAAAATGAGAAAAGGTGTTGAAAAACGCCAGGTTTTTGTGGTCCATTTTTGGGACACCAGACAAGAAGCATTATTAAACTTGAATCCCCATGGGCCACGCCAGCGCCGATTGCCTAAAGACGGGCAATCACAGATTCACATGCCTCTCCCAATGGTTTATACTAACTCCCTAAATCCCCCCTCCACAAAAGAGTGAGCAATCAAAAGTACCATTAGTCTCTCTCGAGGTCCGATTTCTGTGTCAGGCATAACCCATCAGGATGATTCAGCTTGGCAAATTTGTGGACCATAAGATTCTGCCTGCATGAATATCTCCAAACATGACAGCCTGGTACTAGAAGGCAATGGCTTGAATTTAAAGCTATGGCGACCAACTTTTCTTTCCTTGATTCTGTAGAAAGAAAATGATGGAACTGTATACGTGGGGGAATAGATTGTGAAAGTGAAATAACATGCCAAGAGGGCATGTGATGTTCATGATACGGTGAAAAAAGAAAGTAAGATAAGAAAATAAATGGAGCAATAATTGCGGTTGAGCACCTAATAAAACAAAGCATTCCCATTTGAACTGAAATATATAAATCATCAGGTTTATCAGCTTGACAGAACAGGAGAGAGACAATTCATTGTTAAAAGGACTTTAGGGAGCATATAAAATGTACTATAACAGCAAAGCTATCTTCAGCTTGAGCTGTCGGTTGCTCTATATTTGGTACGTTGTTCCTCGTGTTCCTATTTTGAATCTTGCAAGTCAACTGTTCCTGTGGCTTGGGAAAAATGGGCTATACATGCTGAAAACTATCGAGCATCCAGTGAGGTAAAACTGGATATGACGATTAGAATATTTACAGATGTTTCATACTCGATCTATGTTATCAGCCAAATTCCCATTGATGAATCTCTGAAGCTCTTCTTTGTTCCTGCTATCCTTGTCTTTTGTGCTCAATGGTAGTACTTGCGGAGTTGTAGAGCCAGCAGAACGATCAGGCAACTCTGGAGAAAACAAACACAAGCACCACTTATAGTGGTTCGAATATTCTGCGCCTGCATAACTTATAAATACTGTCCGTCCAACGAGATTTTGGCTAGTTTTTTAACCATTGAAACCAACTCAACTTTAAGCATATCTTTTCCAGGAACAAGTAAACACAGTTTTCTGAAAAATCTTTAACCCATCGCAAGAGAGAGAAATTTTTCTTCAAATTCAATTTGCTAACCTGGCAGTTTATTGTCAACAAAGAATGCAACCAAATTTACAGTATACCTGCATGGAATTCAAAACAGCTCACCATCAACCAGTAAAAAGAAAATATTCCGCCACTTTCTTGAGAGTAGTAAACTCTTCTTACCAAGCAACGACGATGTCAACAGTGTAGTGTTTGCGAGATGCAATAATTAGGAGGCTCTGAACCACGGCAAGTACCCAGGCAAATTGCTTAATGCATCTGCCAGAATAAGCAACAAAGTCGGATACAGTAAAAGCCTGAGAGAGAACGAGATTTAGAAAAGAAAAGGAGAGTGGGGAACCTTATATAGGTAATAGGAAGTATTCCTGATTAAAAAAAACCCCGCGCCTATTACCTTACACAACCCACTAGCTACCAGTAACAGTGTAATAAAAGAAAAATTATCACAAATATGAGTCAATGCACCTACGACAATTATTTACCTCTTTGTTCCATATTTTTGGTATGTATGAACGAAAACTAATGTAAAAATCATGTGCGAGGAAAAGATCAAATCACCACAGCCATAGATGACGCCATTGGGAACTGCCCATATTAATAGAAATTATATAAGCATCCTGCCAATGTAGGTTTATAAAAATGAGGTATTGCTTGAAAGAAGAGAGGATCATGTGTTACTAACAGTTTATCAAGAGCACTTCAACTGCACTCTTTGGAGGGGGCAGCCTGGCAAGGTTTGAGCCCTGATAGAGAAATGTATGATTGTAAAAACTAGGCTTGAATCAAAGCATTAAATTAAAACAAGAAACACAATTTACCATGAAATATCATCATGCAGATTTGAGGAATCTAGATTAAATCAAGGTGAACATTGAAAACTTTGGTTAAGACTTACCTCACGACAATGATAATTTGGACCAGGAAGTTGAGTAGAGTAGAATGTAAAGATCCGGAGGATTTGAGAAACCTAACAAGTGACAAAACGCACCTAAAGAAATTGTCAGAAATTACAACAGGACATCATAAATACTAAAACTCCTTCATCCTTTGAGAAAAATAAGTAGATCCCGTTGTAGGCCAGCATAACAAAGAAGAAAATTTCCAGTGCTATGTAAAGAAGACCTACTTCTACAATCCTGTAAAATGCTGTAAAACACTAACAGAATAAATTTAAAGGAGTTCAAATGAACATTTAGCACGTAATGAAAACAGGGACATTACAAAAAATGTAACCTACAAAGGCACATCTGAACTACGATACTCTGATAGTGATTTTTTTGAGATTTTGGCAAAATCTTATGTTTTAAGCAAATAACTACGATCTTGTACTTACAAGAACGCAAGCAACAATTGCAGCGTTGATAACTGTAGGGTACTTACAGTTAAATAAGCAAGAACCCTGCACCAAATCAGCACCGTGTATATTCTTTTGCTTTGGAAGAAGAAAGGATTAAAAGTCCACTGCAACATTAGAAGGCAATATTTTAGAGCAAGTAACTAAAATTTCAGAGAAGCATTCTAGAAAGCTACGTCAACTTCTTAACAAACCAAGGTAGAATGGTTAATATATGTATTATACTCGGAATTTAAACCAGCATTAGCTTCAAGACTTGAAAATTTTGCTATATTATAAATTTCTAGATAATCTGTTTAGCTATTGGAGTAAAAGTACATAGAAATCAAATAAACTTATGAGTATTTAAAAAAATAAAAGCGAATAGTCCATGAAATGATAATGTAAAGAAACTATTATAAGAAGTAATTAGACAAACTTACCAAAACAAAAGAACAGAAGATGATTGTGAACAGAGTCTCGCTCATATAAGCTTTACCTTGACCAAGCTCCTAAGATAGGGAAGTAATAATTGATTTAAAAATGCCATCATAAATTCTATACAAATGATTATAGAATACTAGAATTGGTACCCACAGGGAGCAAAAAAAAGCCTGCATCCTGTAGTGTTGGTCCAGGGCGATGCAGATAGTGAACTCCATGAGCAGCCAATCCATGTACATACTGCAATATAGCAATACAAGTACTCAATGAGGATTACAACGCTTCCTATATGACACCTAGATTCTAAAAATAAATATAACAAAAGTCAAGGAAGGAAAATAATTCATCTTCAACCGAGTAACTGAAGTAACAAGATAAAACTCAACTTCAGCCCAAAAAACCCTTGGATGCAAATGAAGAAGCAGCCTCAATCATAAACAGTGGACCGCGAAAACAAAGGGCCAGGGACAGTTTAGAAAAAACCATAATGGTGGGTAGGAGGTCTTAATCCTCCATGGTACAGGCACGGTTCTTTGACTTAAGTAGCTCAAAGGATTAGGATGCAAAAGTAAATAAACAAAAGTTGGAAGAAAAACTGATTTTCTCTCATTCAAAAGCTCAAATTCAAAATCAAACATACTAAATCTACACTAATACTTAAGTTATCAAGTAATTGTTGCACAATTGAGCAAAGAATAAAGAAAAGCGATATATGTAAAATCTGTTAAAAAAAGGGAAAAAAAAAAAAAGGTTCCTGCTGATAATAGAAGTATAGAACTAAAGCTCGAAAAAGCTCAAAGTGATTTCTACACTTAATAACTACTACTATATTTTCCTACCGTAATGGACGATACAAAGACTTACAAAAACCGAAGAAACTTGAAAAATATATATTCATTCGTTTCATAACAAGAAAATAGAAAGGCTTTCCTGATCATATTTTTTTAAGTTTTGCCATTTTTTTCAACGCCGAGATTGCATGCAGCCTTGAGACGTTTTACAAGATTAATTCATTTTCTTCATCGCAACACGAAAGATTACTAAGGAACAGAAATTACCTGAAAAATAATTCCAGCGAGAAGATACTTCCAATTCTTGAAAAGAAGCGAAACCTCTATAGATGTCTCTGCGCAAATTTTCCTCCATAGCTTCGCATTTTAAGCAAAGCCAAATTAATCAAAATTTCCACTCAGAAAAACGAAAGTAAAAAGATCAAAAAACAAAACAAAAAAAAAAATCAACAACAACGACAACAGAGATTGAAGGACAACCTTGGGAGCTTCACGAGCAACGTAAACAGGCATTTTTCCAATACGAGATCAAAGCTCGACATCAATCACCATGAAAGCTCCGAATTATTCGCACAATCCAGTATTAATTATCTCTTAATAAGCTTTTCGGAGTTCAAATTTCAAAATCACGAAATAGAGGACGATCGCTCCGGTAGATCAAATTTCAAAAAAAAAAATTTGAAAATTCGAAATAAGAGATTAAGAATTAGAAATTGTAATCTAAATTCTATATCCACCAACAAATTTCACCAAATTCCAAGTCCAGATGAAACTTTCTCGCTCTTTCCCTCTCACTCTCTCGGGCGAGGCAGTTTAGAAGAAAGTTCAATAAATTGGTTTGGAAGATTGGAAATTCCCAATAAAATCACTATTAAAAAAATTGCGTCAGTTGCTAATAATATATATATATATATATATATATATATATATATATATACGTTAGAGGAAAAAAATAAAAAAAAAAGAACTAAGCTTTTTTTCCTTTTAATTTCGTGGGCTTACGATTCGTTGTCTAATTAATTACGTCAGAGAAGTGACTCTAAATAGGGTAGATCTTGACCGTAGATGTATACATTGACGGTCGACGATAAGAGAATGGCATTTATAACCGTTAGATTACGCCGAGAAAGTTGATGCGGAAGTGGTTGCACATGATTTTGTCATGCTTTTTTTCTTTTCATTTCGCGGGCATTCGATTCGTTGTCTAATTAATTACGTCAGAGAAGTGACTCCAAATAGGGTAGATCTTGACCGTAGATGTATACCATTTATGGCCTAGGATAACACAATGGCATTTACAGCCTTTAGATTACGCAAAGAAAGTTGGTGTGGAAATGGTTGCACGTGATTTGGTCCTCTTAGTCAATTACCGCGGATCACGATTTACGGTTATTAACGTTAAACAACGCTAAGTAGGCCACGAGATCCAGATTGAATTGGGCCTACACTCTATGGTCCATTCCAATCACCTAAAAAGAAGAATTTTATTTTTTTTTTAATTTGTTGGTTCAACCATTGGCAGCTGAAAGGTTTTTGAGAAAAGGAGAGAAATTGTCAAAGTCACGTTAACATTTAAACAATAATATTTTTTAAAGAGAGAAAAAAAACTCCTTATATCTTAATTTTCAACTTACAAGAAAAGAATTCCGAAAATTCGAGAACAGAAAAAACGTAGATTTTTGGAGAAATGGAGATGAGCTGTTTTTTGCTTGTAGTTTTTGTTTTGTTTTTTTAAGAGCAAAGCAACATGAAACGAAGCTCTCAAAATCAAATGTTCAGGTCATGACACTAAATATCAAGCAACACACCGCATATTGTCATGTGCTGATAATGTTACAACTCATTTTTTGAGTTGAGAGTAATCTTTTGTGGAAGGTCGTCTACTCTATTACGTGATGATAGACGAGTATATTTCATGTGAATACAAAAAAATGCTTAGATGAAACGACTCAACAAACTTCCACAAAGAGCTCAACAAACTCTCGTCCGACGTTCTCAGTTTGACTTCTCTTTGGCTTTCCTCCTAAGATTGCAGTGCAGTCGAGCAGAAGCAAACTCGCCCTTGTTACCGGTTTAACCACGAATTTCAGTTTTCGCTATTAGTTTCGCTAACCTTGTGTTTGGCAGTGGTAGTTTACACCACTTTTTTAGTTATAAACAATAAAAAACTCTCATATGCTACAGTAACAATTAAAAAAATCACTACAGTATAAAGCTCTAATATGTTATAGCAAAAACAATTCTGACCAACGGTTTTCATCACCATGCCAAACATCCTAAATTATGCTCCAACTCTTTGGCTAGTAGTATAGTAATCTTTATACTCTAACTAATTTTATAGGGACCATTGCGTCCTGAATATAAATGGAATTGGAATTAATTGCCTGCGTACTCATTTACCAGAAGTCCCCAACACGATTTTTTAAGGGTTCTTCTGCCATGCATATAGTCAAAATCTCTTTTTTTTTTTTTTTTTCCTGCAAATTTAATGGCTAAAGACAAATACCTACCGGTAAGCTAATTTTTCAATACCCATTGTAGAAATCCCATTCTTTTAATGATATTCCTCTATTCAACAGATACAATTAGACAATCCCTAATGTAAATGTCAAGCACAATGTAATATTTAACACTAAAAATATAGGAACAAACATAATACTGTTTCAAATGCTATATCTACTTTTTGTGACAAAGACATAACGTTAGGTTCGTATTTTTCAGACAGACGGTGGGGAAAAGAGTGTGGGGGTAGACATCCAAAAAGGAGGACACACCTTTTTTCTTCTGTTGGTAGCTTTTGGTAAATGGATGAGGTATCGACCAACGATTGGTTAAACGCACAAAAAGATAGAGAATCCAGACAGATCATCCGGGCTTGGAAAAGGAAAGATTTCTAATGACTCGATTCCCACTTGATTTTTTGAGAAGAAAGAGGCTGAATTTCAGCTAAAATATTACCTACAGTAGCAGATATTGAGACCATAGAGCCTTAACCTTAAAAGGCTACCAGTCTACAATTCACTCGGTATATGCACACTTAATTTGATCAAGGGAGCTTCACTAATGATTACAATTGATACATTTTCATATTGCCTATTTCATCAAGAAGTAATATTTGGACCTTTGTTCCAATTATCTGTTCGACAATTACAAGTGCATACTATAATATATTTATAAAAAAAGGTCAACTTCCATCTGCTGCACATAAGCAATACAGATATCGATTAACACGGACTAGAAATGGTGACTGCAGATTATGCACAATGCCCAGAGGATCAAAAGGGTAGTTACATTTCTAGACCCGACCGACCGGTGAAAGTGGTGGATACGACATGTATCTTGGAACCTCTCCTTCAATCCGACTAGGACCACTTGTTCCAGCATTTTGCACTAACATGGGTTGTTCCCCAAAAGTCTTTTCTTCACACAAGTTGCTTGATTCTAAAACTTCACATCGTTTCCTACTATCTAGTACTGCTACACAAATGGAGAATGCTTGTAAAATAGAGAGAGAAGAATTGAACTCAACTGAATAGATCCCTTCCTTGAATGAAGATAAGCTGAAAACCTGCTGGTTGTCTGGCACTCCTCCCTGCAGACAGGTTGTGAAAGCCAAAAGCACCATCAGAAAGCAATTTTGTTTTTCCTTTGAACTATATTTCTCATTAAGAGCATTCTTAGGCAGCATTCAATAGGATAGCGTTAACCATTATCAATAATTCAAGTTAAAAACCAGTACCTGAGTGAAAAGCTCTAATCTATCTGTGATGGGACAACCCTTGGACGAACTCAAATTCTTATGGACTTGATTCTGGTTTGCAAGAATCCAAAGTTTGCAACCCAGATCCCAACCACCACAGTCGCATGATCCACCTGAACTCCAACGTTCAATCAACGACGAGGGTCCTCCCTTACTAGGCAGACTATGAACAGCGCTTGGAAGTATGACTGTTGTGCTGATGAAGTCTTGGCTGCCGAAGAAAGGCTGAAACTGAACATCATTGACAGAGTTAGAATGACAACTAAGTCCTGACGATGAGTCTATTGAATTAAGCCGATAGCCTTTCAGAGGTGGCTCATCCTTCATGGAGCTTGAATCATTCTTTTTGGGAAATTTGACAACAATAGCCGCAAGCTCATTATTTGGCTGGAACTCGGAGGTTAGGTTATCTGTCTGTTTCAGGTCCACCGAGAACAACACAAACTCTCTCACACCACCCTTATTCTGTGCGGACAAATTGGAAAACCCAGAATCAGAAACCTTCATTTGAGCAACATTAGAGATGTAATCATGACCATTGCCTCTGCCGCCCTGGTTGATCCAACTTCCACTCTTTTTCTTCATATCTTGAATGGTGAAGAATGTGTAACTGCATATGTGGCCATCCTTTTTTGTGGTATTTAGCATCTTCACTGTGGCTGCAAGGATGTTGCTCTCGTTGTTAACTGCAAATGTGAAAAGAGGCAAACTATTCTTAACCGCAACTTGCAAAAGAGCTTGAACTGTTGATGGCCCAGGTTTCTTGTCCATAGCAAATTCATTGACATTAATTTTCTTGCAACCAGTCATGCCCAACTTTACTTTCCCAGACCGCATAGCCAATGAAAGATGCTGCCCAGTAGCTGATTTGCAAGCCCTATCTGTTGACACCGAGACCTTCTCTAATGGCTCCACAGGGTGATGGCAGTTTTCTGCCTTTGGCTTCAGTAAAGGGTCCAGTAACCTTCGCAGAGGACTTGACCTGGCCCTGCCAGTTGCGTCAGGTTTATCACTGCTTGAAGCATCACCAGCAGAAGACACAGCTTTTCTCATGGCAGATTTAGCAGAAACATCTGTTGACCTCTGGTTTCGCAAGTTTAGACTGTCCTTCGAACTGAAACCTTTACTCATCTTACCTGCAACGTTGGCAAACCGGTAAAATGGTGAAGTACTTCTTACTTTTTCAGCTGTTACTTTTTTTGACTTTTGATCTGATGATTTGGAATGCTCTATTGAACGCGAACGTGTGGGTACCACAGTTGAATTTTTTGCTTCCAAATTTGTGCCACTGCACGGATTATAACCCACCCTAGGTGATTGTGATACTGAGGAAGACGAACCAGATGAACTGTTGGTTCTCGCTGCAGCTGAATTTGTAGAATTGAGCTGTTCTACCTGAGACTCTTTATTGCCAACTCCGGAAGGAAGGGGGCATGAATGTGGAATATTCGCAGAATTGAGCTCATCTTGGCATGCTCTCTTATATCCCTCCTGAAAGCTTGTTTGACGTTGTCCTGATTTCCGGCCAGAAAATACAGTCAAATTAGAATCTTGGTGATGACCAGGATGATTGCTTTCTGTGAGACCCACAGGCAAAAGCAGAACAATGGTTTTGCTTCCTTTAGAGGAATTATGTTCAAAATTTTTTAAATTTAATTTCTTAGCCTTCTCCTCTCTATTTGTACATTCACCACCTTCAATCTTCCCCTTTACTGTTGATCGTGATGGCATCTCATAGTTGGGGTCATTTTGCAAAGGTCCACGTCCTGGATCCTTCTGCCAATTTAGGTCTGACCGATCCTTCTTCCGTTCTTTCTGCTCGACCTCTTGATGCTTTTTGAAGAGAGCCGGAGCTGTGCTGGTGAATTTTTCCGACCTATTCAAGGTTTTAGTCCGTGAAGTTTCAATGGCCTGAAACTTTTCAAGACTTTCTGAGAAGGATTTAACTTGGGGCGAGCCTTCCATAGGAGAGGCCATCATATGAAACTGTAAGGACGGACGGCCAGTACTTTTGCGAGCAGGCGAAGAGCTATGACCTCTATTAGAATGTGGAGATGATTCATCCGTAGAAAAAGACGAGGATGTGTTGCTACTGGACGAAGAATATTTGCTACATCTATAAGCCACCTCTTTATGGCTGTATTGCCATTTTTCCAGAAGCCCCCAGTCAAGGACCCCAACGTTTAAAGCTTTCTCCGGTACAGTTTGTCCTCTTTGTAGATAACTGGGCAAATTTGACATGTACTTAACAAGTTCATCCTCATCAACTTCTTTGCCTCCAATCTGCTGCTTTTGAGGAGCCCCTGAGAATTTATGTGGAACGTATTTTACATTCTTTGTAATTTCAGAATGGAGATCAGCATATAAGGGACGGGGCTTTTCTGGTTTTAACTTGTCTTGCAGCTTCATACTTTTGCTTGCCCAAGAGAAAATGTTCTTTGAAGTCTCCAGAGATTGTTGCTCTACTAAATTCCTTTTGGTTTCTGAAAGGTAATCCATGGATTGAAGAGGATGCATCTGCACTCAACTGATTTCTTGTGTTTGCTTGACAAACAAGTTTGAACTATGACTTGTTAGCTGCACATGAAAATTGAATCACATATAAATAGAGGCCCTGAAGAAAAAGGAGAAGTCCATAAAATATCTACAACCAATTGGAAATTATGAAAACAAGGTTGCCAAAAGAAGTGAAAGTCTGCAAATCATTAATATCACATTTACTGATTTACTGAAAAAGAACAAACTCACATGAGAGGTTCAAGTAATATCAGGAAATGGGAAACTGAATCTTTTGTTTTCGATACAAGTGTAGCAGCCAGATCAACTAAGCGATCGCATAGGCTACAGCTAGAGCATGAGAACACCTTTATTCATAGAATTTACTAAGTTAACCAGAAAATCCTTCTTTCATAAGCTCAAGGAATGCCTAAACATTTGTTCAGCTAGAATAGTTCCAAGATGCCTGTGATACATCTTGCTTAAATTAATTACATGTGAAACTGGGAAGGGAGAGGGGAAAGAGTCAACAAAATTATTCAGCATCTCAAGGCTAACTTCTGATATTGTAATAGCTCTCTCCTTCTTTTTCCCCTCCAACCGAGGAGCAAAGAATAACCGTACCCAAAAGCCCCGTTGCTCAGAGAAGGAAAAAAAAAATTAGACAAAAGTCACTGGTCAGGGTTTAAAGCAAGGCAACAATTGACAAATTCAGTAAGGAGGGTTTCTCCATTATCTATCAAAATTTCACCTTCATCCCAAGTACCATCCATATAACATGGTGAAATTTATCATCCACATAGTTCAACAACAATGAGAACCAAACAACTTATCTAAATCAGTAAACAACTGCTCCAAGCAAGTCCAAAGTATCACAAATTTTTTAACTTGCAAGCCAAAAAAAAAAGAAGAAGAAGAAGAAGAAGAAGAAACTATATACAAGAGGACAATTGAGCGGTATAAGGACAAAAGGTGACCTACCAAGGAAGCAGTACAGAAAAGCAAAAGTTCAGTGGTCCTTAATTTCCCATTTTCAAAAACTCAAGATAAGGTAAAACGACCCATCATCCTTCAGTCTTTACAGTTATCCTCTAAGCCTGTTGCCACAAATTACCGAAGAAGAAACAATTATTGGCAGCTATTCAAAATCAAAAACCAGAGCGGACTCGTCTTTCAAATTTTCGAAACTCTTAAGGCCGCGTTTGGGTCTGACCAAAAGAAAGGCCTTAAAAGCAAACATTTCCTTTTTTCTTTTCGGACTTTCCTAGCTCCCAAACAGCGTTTTCGACATCTAAAGAATTACAAGGCGGAGATTTAAGCTTCATTATCAGAACTTTAAAGGAAAAAACAAAAGAAAAAAAACTAAAAAAGGTACAACAGACACGCTTACAACGATCGAAGAAGTTTCTCGCAAGCCAAACAGAAAATCTTATTGCGAATTGTCAGCCAGAAAAGAAGTGCGCAGAAGGTAGGAGTAGGACTTACCAGAGTTCAAATCCGGCAATGTAGGGAGGTGGAGGCGGGAGACGCCATTAACGGAAAGCGCAACAACCTCGGAGAGGAAGCCTCAAGTGTCGGTGCATGATTTCTCTCCGAAAATAGCAAGAGAAAGAGTGACAGAGAGAGATCACAAAGCAGAGTAATAATGGAGGCGCTTTCTTCGTAGTAATCCCGATGGCTGATCACTGATCAGCTTTTTCTCTTCCCCAAACCCCAACTAAGTCTGTGAGAGAATATCAAGCTCAAAGATTCACGCGGAGAAACTGCTTCAGAGATTGAGAAAGAGAAATAGCCAAGAAAGAGAGAGAAAGAGCCAATCGTTTTTTCATCGGACGGCTAAAGATGAAAGGAAATGTAATCATGTGGTCATGCGTAAAAAATGCTGTTAGGGTCCTATTGTAAGAAAGGAATCATCTTACAGATTTATTTGATTTAATCATCTCTTCAAAGCAAAAATTTGTTCCACGTTTAGTATTATTTTTAAAATTGATAAAAATATTTTTATTTAAAAAAATAAAAATTTTAAAAAAATTTTACAAAAAATATCTTTAAAATTTTTATCTCAAAAAACATGCTAAAATATTTTCAAAAATTCTAAAAACAAAACTAAACATGGTGACCTTTGATTACAACCTAAACCAAAATAAATGAAAGACAAAAATTCTTATTTGTTTAATAATTATCCATAAATTATGTTTTTCTAAGAATGAAAGGTAAGAGAAAATAAATAAAATGTTGACATGGACTTATACAAGTTATATAATTTTAAGAAAGGGTGATTATTTGATTTTATTTATTTATAAGCTGTTTGGCATGATAGTAGAAACTATTGGTTAGAACTGTTTTTATTGTAGCATGTAAAAGCTATATACTATAGTAATTTTTTTCTTTTAGCATGTGAGATCTTTACATTGTTCATATTTGAGTTACTAGTGTAAATCATCTTTAACCAAACACATTGTTAGTTTGAAAAACAAGTTAAAACTAAAAGTTATAATTTAATTATTATAACATGCAAAGGTTTTATACTATAACAAATTACTATAACATATAAAAGTTGTAGCAAGCCTTCAAACAAAAATCATTATCTCGAAAGCAAGGAATTTGTGATCTTGCCTAAACCATCTCGACAGAGATGCACAAAAATTCTTATTTTGTAAATAATTGTCGATATTATTTTGTTCTGATAACGATGAAAGTGCAAGAAAAAAATAAAATGTTGTTTTAGTGTTTATAACTATGATTTGCAAGTTATATGGTTTTAAAAATATATATAAATTCTTCAAAAAAGATAAGTTTTCACCAAGCAACATAAAATTAAATTGATAACATGGTAATAAAACGACGGTGGACAATAATTTCGATTTAAAAAAAATATATATTTCTACTTTCTTTTTTCCTCTCTGTGTTTTGGTTCGTACCTATTTAATCTCTAAACGATGAATTTTAAAACAAAATTCCATCAACATTGGTCCCATCAGCTGGGGGTCCACATGAAAATGCTAATTGGACCGTCCGATGATAATTGAGGTTGCGTTTGTCTTTACTCGACGCATTTAGGAAGCTTTACACCTAAAAGTGTTGAATTGATGTTTTTCATAAGGGCCAAAGAAAACGTGGCCTTTACGAAGAGAATGTTTGAAAAGACCGTAGGAATTATTTTTATTATTATATGTAAAAATTTTATATTATAGTAATTTTTTATTATTATTATAATATATAAAAGTTTTATATTATTTATAATTAAATTTATAGTAAAAATTATGTGGTAGAAACAATTACTAAACGCACGGGAAGAAAATATAACGCCCAACATGACCGAAATATCAAACTAAAAATACCAACTGTAGGAACTAGCATATCGGCATTATTAACTTCTTGTCAAAGTTTGGGGGTCCAGAACGGAATATTTTGGGTTTTTTTAACCTTTTTTTTTTTTTTTTTACTTTTTCATCCTTATTTTTTCCCTTTTCTTTCCTTTGTTTTTCGTATCCTTCTTTTTTTTTTTTTTTCATTTGCATCTTTAGTGGTTTATTTTTGTTTTTCCTCACTATTTAATGCTCTACCTTTTTTCCCTTCAATTTTGTATCAATTTTTGACCTTTTTTTAATTTTTTTTGCTTTATTTATCGACCGTTATCTTATAATTGAATCTTTTATTTCTTTCAACTCCATTGTTTTAAAGCATTATTTTTTATTTTTTAAACTATATTTGTTTATCATTGTCTTTTATAAAATGGTTTTTTATTATTTCTTATTTAATTTTTTGATATTTTTCCTCTTTTTTCTCTTTCTTTCTTTCTTATCCTCTACTTTTTCTCTCTTTCTTTCTATTTCATTATTTTGCTTTTTATTTTTCTTTTTTATTCCATTTATCTACCATGGTCTTTTACCTCTAATATTTTTTAATGTTTTTCCTTTTTATCCCTCTTTTATTTTCTCTCCATTTCAACTTTATTGATCTCTCTTATAGATTTTTTAAATCTCCAATATAAACTATGTTTGGAATAATCTCATCACTTGTAATCAATTTTGACTTATATTGCAGTTAGTAATTTTTTTTATTGTTTTGCATGGTCAAATTTTTGTATCTGTCTCAATACCTTTATGTTTATCAAAATTGAAAAACTAAATGAAAATTTTATTTAGTTAATGATATATACAATCTCAACTCAGTAATTAATAAATTGTCTATTTTTAAACAAAATTTAGCACAACAGGGACAAATGTAAATAAATTAAATTGTCTCACCTTCCAATTATTTTTTGTTCCTTTTTGAGAAATATTTTTTGATCTATTTATTTCTTTTATTACCTTACCCCTTGTATAGCCCTATCTTATAACCAAGCCATATTTTCTCTAAAAGTGATCAATTAACCTATATATTTCGTAAATCTTGAGCTAATTAGACCCAAAATAATGTGGACGGCCAAAATAATACAAATGAATATATTCAAAGGCTATTTTTACAACCTTTTCTTTTTAAATTTCTAAATTAATTTTTTTCTATTTATTCTTTTATTCATAATTTTTTTTTGTAAAACTTTTATATAATTTATGCTATTAAAACTTTGATTACAATTTAATACATGCAACGCGAATACCGACAGTGGTACTTATAACAAAGGTTAATGATCACTTTCAAACGTTCATAGCTTTAAGTTGACAAAACATACTATTTTGCCTTCTGAACTATGTCCCTTATGTCGCTTTGTCTCATGACTTTTAAAGCACATCACTTAATCTCCTCAAACTTTATTCCACTAGCAAGTATCCCCTTGTATCTAACTCTGTTAATTTTTTGATAGTTTTTTGTAAAATATGTTTATATTTACCCCCCAAACTATGTCTATGTTATTTTGTACCCCAGCTTTCAAAATATGTTACTTTTTGTTAGCAAATAACTCATTCCATCTAATTATGTTCAGCTAATAAATTGATTTGTTTTTATTCCAACTATACAAGTCCTCCACTTCAAAAGCAATTCATATACATACAACTTACATATGAAAATTTTTTATAACATGTCATTCAAATATAAATACAAATAAAATTTAAAAGGGGTTCTCTATAAAAAAATAAAATAAAATAAAATGTTCTTTAAAAAAAAATTTAGGAGCTCTATTCTTTTATAGAATTTTAAAAGGTTCTAATTTTATCCTTAAGCAGTTTTATGTGCTTGGAATGGTCTATTGCAAAAAAAAAAAAAAAATACCTTTACCTCAATTCTTTTTTTTTTCTTTAATCTACTTTTAATCCTCTTAAACATTTTTTATGTTTGGATTGTTTCTCCCAAAGTTAGAATAAAAAACATTGATGTGTAAAGTCGAACAAAATTGTACAAAAAGAGGTTATTGCTAACAAAAAAATTGGAGAGACATGATGACACATTCTGAAAGTCTTGGGCAAAATAATGTAAGTGACATGGTTTGGAAGGAAAATATAAAAATATTCCGCATAAAACCCATCTAAAAACTAACAGAATTAGATGAAAGAATAAAACTTACTAATGAAACAAAGTTTGAAAGGAGTAGGTGATACGTTTTAAATATTAGGGGTAAAACGACATAAATGACATAGTTTAAGGAGCAAATGTAAAAATAATCTAAATAAAAATAAAAACATTAAGTGCAGAAAGGTAAAAGAAAAGACATGTATCAGAGCGTTTAGAAAGCAAGTTAGAATTTGAAGTTGAAATTTAAAACACTGTGACATATGAGAGCTTTGCACTATAGTAGTTGAAATTTTTTAATTCTAACAAATTTCTCAAACTAAGATATTTATTATGATTCACCTTTGATAAGAAGGTTACATTTGGTGTAGAGTCAAAAAATATAATAATAGAATTGCAAAGAATGATGCAGAAAATATGGACTAGATGATAATGTATGGGCGTGTTTAGTATGTGGTAGCATCCCTTGTTATAGAAGATTCTCTTCTTCTTCTTCTTTTTTTTTTTTTTTTTTTTAAATTGATTCTTTAGTGGATTCGACTGATGAGTAGAGAGATATTTTTCAGCTCTGGTTAACTTTCCGAGTTGCATGTTTCCTTGTTTGATTTGGGAAGCTTTTTCTTTAAGCCAGATCTGGTTCCAACCTTTGTTTTCTAATTTGGTGGATTTGGTTTTCTTTCTTCCAGAAGTTTCTCCTTCGTCCGGGGTGGTTCTCGTAATGCTCTAGTCGTTCTAGGCACTCCAAATTCAGGTTGGCACATCGCTCACTTGATTAGTTCTGACTTGACTTCCTCATAATGAAAGATGAGAGATGAGAGATGAGTTATGTATGTGTTTATAAGTTCCCAATCGTTTTGAATAATAAAATTTACAGTAAATTTTCGTAGTCTACTTACGAAGATTACAGGAGCAAGTATCAAAATTATCATATTCTTAATTTTATTTAAATAAACTGTATCAAAGACAAATAATATAAATAATAAAGATTAATAAAAGCAATTGAAAACAAAATAAATTCTAAGTTAAAGGAAATTTAATAAATCACGAACACTAGAGGTACAAGTTTATCAAGATAAATCCAATTTGAATCCAATTATTGACTAACATTTCTAATTGTTCATGTGCTACATTGAGAAACTCTAAATTATTTAATATTCCTACTAGGTATGTATTAAAAATATCTCTAGCAAGGAAACCATTACTCTATGTGAATTTCACTACTTTAAAGACTTGTACGCTCTATGGTTCTCTCAATTGCTCACACAAGTCATACTAGTATCATTTTAGTAGCATGCAACTCATGATTAATTTTACTATAAGCTACTCCAAAATATCTCCTGTTTGGATTCTAATCTAGGCCTTCAAAACAATTTAAATATTGGTTAGAAATTCTAACGCATTAAGAACAATAAAATTAACAACAATCATGAACAAAAATAATCTTAGAAAGAACTCATTTTTTGAAAAAAAAAAAAATAAATCGAAATTCCAACATTTAATATCTTGGCTACACTTATAGCACTAACAAAAGAAAAAATAGTTCATAATTAAAGATATTAGACATCATAAACATATTGTCTATATTTAATCATAAAACTAATTCAAAGAGAATAAGAGAAGAAAAAGGACGAAGAAATCTTGAACGCTGTAGCTCTTGAATTGCTTTCAATATTCTCTCCCAAAGTGTGCCAAAAAGCTACCTGAAACAATTCTAAGAGGAACAATTTATGAATTTTCAAAAATTGTGTCATTTCTAGAAAATTTTGCAACATCTTTGTTTTTGGGAAACTTGACCCAACAGCACTTTTATGGCGTCATGTTGCTCAACACGGGAAATTTCTTGTAACAGCAACAATGCAGCGGCCAAATTTTATGACGCCGTTTGCTCTCCTCCCTGGCTAAAGTACTGGATTTGATCAGGTTGCAGTGCTGCGGCTTCAGCTTTTCAGGCCACGACCTAAAGCTTATTTGGTCCCAATTAGCTTCTTTTGAGCTCCGCTCTCCTCATATCTGTAAAAAATATGTAAACCTAATTTACAAGCTAAAAATACTTGACAAATTAAACTTAAAAGCAAATAAAAATTAAATAAAAAATAAATAACCACAAATAAAATAAAATGAAAGCTAAATAATCTAAAAAATAATTAAACTAAAAAAGGTGTTGATGGCGGATTTAAGGGAAACAACACCAATTATCAAGTCAAAAAACTTGTTTTATTTTAAATTAAACAACTGATGCTCAATTTTTAGGGTATTTGGCATGGTGGTTAAAACTATTGGTTAGAACTGTTTTTACTGTAACATGTGAGAACTTTATACTGTAGCGATTTTTTTTTATTGTCACTATAATATGTGAGAGCTTTATATTGTTCGTAAGTGTGGTTTGGTCGGTTTTATACATGTAGCCTGATTCATATACCTTAAATTCATAGTTTTATACACGGGGAGATAACAATATCAAGTGAATTTTTAGAAGGTGGAAATCTATTTGAAAGTAGGGAATGACTCTTTTATCACGTGAAAGAATATGAATTATAGTAGAAATAAATATACATGAATTTGATTACATTCAAACATTGAATAAAATAAAAATAATAAACATAGAGTATAAATTTTGCACTACGCTTTTCAGAAAGATCGGTATTCTAGCTAAATATTAACAGTGAAAATGTTGATTCTTGGAACTTTAATCATCGCCACCATGTGATTTGTAAAATTCCCTTTCTGTTCCATTTTTTCTATCTATTTATATGCCCCAGTTTGTTGTAGTACTTCCAACAAAAGGAGTTATTTATTTATTTTCACAAAGCAGACTTGAATGAAGAAAACAACACACCAAGCAGAAGACAAAGACCCGTCCTGAACTAAAACAAAATCGACCATCAGCTGAAGGTCACTTGGCTTTTAGAAAACTTTGGTCTGATACCACACATGACAGGACTCTCCTTTTCATATGGTCCGATTCCAATAATTGCCTCAAATTTCACTTAAGAAAGCAACAAGTCCTTCTTGAAACCAAAAAAATAAAAAATAAAAAAGCGAGAAAATCACTTCTAACCAAAAACTATAATGTAAAGCTTTCATACATTACAGTGGCAAAAAAATAAATTACAGTATAAAATTATCATATGCTATAATTTTTAGTTTAAAAATTTTAATTCGAATTGTATTTTCCAAACACCTTATAAAATATTTTTAGAATTAATACTGAACATGCAAACTTGGCAAAATAAATAGAGAATCAGTGTCGGAAATGGGTCATAGGAGGCAGAATTTGCATCACGTTAACCATCAAAATAATTGAGGGAGAAATAAAACAAGAAAGAGAATATAATTTTACTTTTGGGCACAAAATATGCTTTAGAAAGCGCCTGAGATTAAAAGGCAGTCCTTTTAAGCAAGGGGAAAATAAAAAGACAGAATGATACCAAAAAGAAGAAAGATAAAGAAGAAAAAAAATAGTGGCGGATCATTGGGCGTGGTACAAATTAAAAAGGTATGGTCCATGGGGCCTAAAATCATTAAAAGTTTGATAAATACAACGTTTTTTCAAGAGCCAGGTGGCCATTGCAATCGCGCATGCTTGACTACTTTATCATCATCATATGGTTATTGTGCTTCTAATTTCATCCTATTCTTTTCCCCAAGGAGGGTAATTAAATTTGGTTTTTTCAATATCATTAAATAAGTTAGACTATGTTTTGCAAACGTAGTTTTAACTAAAAAATATAAAACTTTCACATGTTACAATTTAAAACAAAAGTATGTTACGATCTTAAACTTTCACATGCTACAATACTTTCAATCCAACTCTCAGTTCTAATTCACTCCCCAAATACTTTATTACTCTTGCCTAGTTTTCTCTCTCATTTTTTAAATTCCCTTGTTTATTTTGGAGTAATATTAGAGCACCAACTCCAATCATATGAATTTTTAAGTTGTTATTTTTTTTATCTATAAATATAACCTTTTTCTTAAACACTCACTAATGCAAGAATGACAACATCAGAGTCACTAAAACTTGAGATGAATCTGTTTTCATTACATTATTCTTTACTTTATGAAAAAAAGGGTTGTTGGTAGTACTATGATAATTAAAAGTGGAGGTGGAGTGCTATCAAATATTGAAAAATACTTACATTGCGCCTTAATTGTTTGTACGAGGAGATTAAGCGCGTCATTTCGGCCTTTTTGAGAGACAAGAGCAAAGGAATATTGAGTTGGTAGGTGGCAATATTATGAATAA
>CAMOHE010046098.1:2020-43071 GCA_946598075.1 Artocarpus hirsutus
TTCTAATCTGTTTTTGATGAAATAAAGTTTACATTCTAGCTAATCTAAATTACTCTAAGCTAGATTAAAGCTTTTCTAGACTTAGAAACTCTAAAATTTCAAAATGCAAGAAAATCTTGAAAAATTGAAAAAGTTTAGAAATTTTGAAATCTAACCTTAAATCGAAGCTTGAATCGAGTTCGTGGTTGCTCAATCACGTTCCCGAGCCTTCAATCCACAATCCCGAAGCTTGAAAACGAAATTTGTTTCAAAAATTTTGAGAGATTGAGAGAGAGAGAGTAAACCGAGAGGAAGAGAGAGACGAGAGAGAGACGAGAGAGAGAGTGTTGCACGGGAGAAAATGAAGAGAGAGAGGGAAAAGTGAAATAAATAGAATAAAAGAGAAAAAAGTAGTTGCATAAAGCTGTGTGCAACCACACACTGTTTTCAAAATCAAATTGCTTCATTGAAAATTAAATTAACAATTAAAAACAATTTAGAATAATTAAAAATCACAAAAAGAGTAAAATAACATAAGTTTTCCTTAATTTTCACAAAATAATCAATTCAAATTTAAATTACTCATTATGACACACTAATCCACCATTTAACATTCTAATACTATTTAATTAACTTTGGGGTGTTACACTAATAAATACTCAGGATTTAGACTGTCAAACATATAATCATCATAGTGATAAATTTGAATATTCTTTTTATAACAAATGATTATTAGAGATTTATAATTTATCTAATCCAATCTTATATAATCTCATTACATAAAATACATCAAATCCAATGTCTTTACATTCATAGCCTAAATAAGACTATTTTATTCTAAATAAGATTAGATCGTATTTGTAATATTTAATTAAATATCCCAAATTTTAATTAATTATTACAGATTATTTAGATTATTATCTATAAATTTTATCCTTAAGCATATAACATTTATATACTAAATTTATAATCATATAAATAATCATGAAATTTTTTTGATGTTTATAAAAGTATTCATAATACATATAAGCATCCAAAATAATTATTAAATGTCATTTTATTTATTTATTAACAATATATACAATGTTACAACTTTTAAAGTACCAAACCCAACATTTGTAACATGTAACTCTCATAAATAATTTACGCTCCTTGCAAAACACGTCCAATTTGCTGTACGGACGTAATGGCTGGCATGACCATCTACTTCCCCACCCCCACAAGAAAAGAGGAAAAAAGGGTTGATACATGAGGAAAGCAGAACAAGCCCATAACACCAACCATGCCTGTTCCCACACATACCATTATTTAATGTCTCAGTAAATTACGGAAAGTCTATCAGTTACATGAACTTAGCTTTGCACGGGTTCTAAATCTGGCTTTTGTCGTTCACTTGTAGTAATTGGAAGACCTAAATTATCATGAACAAACATATCTGGTGGTTTAATTAGCAAAAAACATATCAGTGATTGTCTTTTGTCTTCTGACTTAAAACTCAACCCAACATTTAGCATATCGATTGTCCTACTTGTAAGATTCGAACTATTGCACATTGCAAACAGGAACGGTAGAAATCGGATCACCTTCTTCTTCTAACACCTGACTTACCATTCTGGTGCTCATCAGATTTGCTGTCAAGATTCGGGCTAGATTCTATATCAGATCCAGTAGTTTCATTTACTGCAGATTTAGTTCCCGACCCAGAATTGAGTTGTACATTCGATTTACTTTTGTGTTCCAAGCGAGCAAGAACATCCGACTTAACGGCCGAGTTGCCATCTTGGGTTTTTGGAGGTGTGACTGATTCTGGTACATTATGGGTGACAATCCTTGTGGGTGGCATGTCATGATTGTGTTCTCCCTCATATGTGGTAACCACCACTTTTGGGTCGTGAGATGCCCTCTCCACATGCTTCTTAACAGGACATCCAGAATTTGAGCATCTGTAGTAACTCCTACATAACAAGTTTGCAGAACCCAGTTTGAATGAATTAGCTTAATTGCAACAGACATGTATCAAAACCAACAACCTTCACTAATATCAACAAGAAAAATGACAAGTAACAAATAAAAGCCGGAGCATATCACCAGCAGAGAGCTTGCATGTGGCATAGTAAATGAATTATTTGGTCCCTGGACACCTTTTGCATATTTCCACAAAAGCAGGATGTCGGACTAGTAAAACCCAACCACATAAAAATGTAGGAAAGAATGACTGCCTGAGTAATTTAAGTTTCTACAAACCTGGAAACGGGAAAATGGTACATGAAAGGTAAAACTGAACAAAACACCTTCAGATTCATTACAACACTGTGGCAGACCTTTGGTTCCACCATAAGTTTCTTAACTAACTACGATGCTCAAGCCAAAGATTTGAGATTATATATCTGCATGTACACTTCCAAAGCTTTTTAACGAGCTACCAAGGTGGAAGACATCAAAGTACAACACATAGTTCCAGTGATGCAAAAACTGAAGCCTGCAACTTTCTTCTTTCCCCTTGCTCACGAAAGATAAATTTGTTTTATTTCCTTGTTGTAGATAAGGCCTTTTAATGATAGACATTAGAAGTTCATAGTAGACAGACATTGGTCTTTCTTCTCCGGCATTTGAAACCAGTATGCAGGGATGCAATGCATTTACAGACCTAGCACAAACTATGACAATCTCTAAGAATGACAAGGATATAAACCTTGGATGTGGACTGCCTTTTACTATTTTCTGTCCATATTTACGCCATCTATGTCCATCATTCACGATATCAACTTCACTCCGAGTGTGAACAACCAGTCGTGGTTCACTGGTTGGCTTATCTACTGTAGCGGTTTTGCAATCATGTTTGTCTTTCTTCCTGTTTTATGCATGAAACATTGGAAATAAGAAGAAACGGTGAGCAAATGCATGCTGGTATGTAAACAAATCAAACTTGCAAAATGGTTGACTCATGCATGTCCCAGTACTTAGCAAATTAAACTTAAAAATGGATTAACTTACCGTCTCTTTGTAACCGGATCATCATCACTCTTAACCTCTTTTATCTTATTTGAATGAGAAATAGTACCCTCAGGACTATCAGTAGCTGCAATATTCGTTACTGGAGGGCTACCTACACGCTCAGACTTTGTAAATGTTAGGCTATGCTCGACCACTGATACATATTTAACAGAAAGTCAATAAGTTAGTCAACCAATATATCACTTAAGGACCAAAATGAAATAATTAATATTTCAATTTCTGTGACCTTCAACAGTAGTCAAAGATGGCTCTTTACATCTTTCTTCAGCAGTGGACACGGCAAAGCCAACAGCGACAGGGATATTATTATTATTAAGCTGAGGTTTTGGATGATCATGATGACCAAAGTAAACAATATCAACAATCTGCCTCCTATGTGAGTACTCCAATTGCTTTTTGACCTGGCAATTTGGATATGTACATCTATAGTAACTCCGCACATATTCATTTCCCTTAACGAGTTTCTGACCATATTTTCTCCAGTTATATCCATCCTGCACTACTTTCTCACGCATGATGGATGGAGTGCTTACTTCCTGACCAGATTTCAAGGCCAGCACACCATGTTGAGGGCTCTGTGATGTTTTCTCAGGTACTGGCATTGTTTTCTCAGGGTCCACAGATAGAACGCCTCTTTCTAGATCCGATAGCATCATAGAAATCTCATTGTTAGAGATCACTTGGGACACATGAAATTTGAGTATTGCCTTTCATTATAAGTAAGTCAACAGTTAACCCTGACCTGCACTAGAAGTATGTTAACCCGGAGTATATTTCATTTTTGTCCTTTTCTTTCTTTGATAAATAAGCTATTATTCAACCAAAACAACAAACGGACTGTACAACCAAGCTAAAACCAAACAAGTAAGAATGATATCACAAAGACCTACCAAAGCGAAAGAAAGTGAGGCAAACCACTAATAGGATGAAATAAAATGGAATGAATAGCACGGTTCACCTGAGCACATGGTGAAAGAGCTTTCAATTTTGTTTTAAGCCAAAAAAAAAAATGCATGAAAGATATTGTTTTTAAGCCAACAAAAAAAATGTATGAAAGACGATAAATTTCTTTCACATTAAAATTCGTCACTCCCTTACAGCATACTTTTGAGGTCAACAAGTAACTCTGTTTCCATTTGGATGCGCATGCCTAGCATAACAAAAGCAGATTTACAAGGTAAGAAATTAGTATGAAAATATTTTTTTCGAGAAATATTAAGAAAACATTTTTAATACATCAGAGATACCACGAAATATTTACCTACATGCAAAACTTTTAATTTCGTCTAAAATAATGAACTTTCAAATGACCATATGCGTATTTTCAGTTTAACAGGCTTCCTAGGATTAGTTGAATTGAGCACAGATTTCAAAGCACCAACATAAGTCGGTCTACTTTGTATGTAACTGAAATTTGTTTTTTTAATTTCTGTACAAGTATTATAAGTTGAAAGAAACTACAAAAGCTTCAACCACCATAATTTGACAACTTAAAGAAAATTGAGTTTGATTGTTTTCCGGCCACTTTCTTAGCAGCCAAACATACAAATAGTAACTAAATTATGAACAGAAAATAACCATAATCTCATTGAACAGCCGAAAACCAAGAATAAACAACATGAAATTCCAAAGATTTAACATCGGAGAACTTGATTTTGAAGATCTAACTCCAAAACTCACGAATTAAGCTAACCTTTCAAGTTTCAATCCTCGAGCTCATAGACCAAACCCTAAAACCTGGTGATGAAATGCTCCCATTCCACGTGAAACCGCTAGCATCGGAACAAGTTGAGCGGCCGGAGATCGCAGCGATCAACAGAATCAAAGCGGCCGAGGTCGTAGGAGAGAGTTGAGTCAAGTAAGAGAGAAATAACCGTCGAAGCTCAGGATTTTAAAGTCCGATGCCCATAAATCCCAACTCGGAGAAAAGACGGGGGTGGGTTCGGGCGATATTGTTCTCCTGTTGCCAGGCGTAGGTGAGAATCTGTGGTCCTCAGTTTTCGGAAGCTTCCTAATCCTTACTTGCTCTCTAAACTGTTCATTTGTTGTCGTTGATGATAATGCTTAGATTTACAATAAAAATCAAATTAAAAAAATTAAAAACAAAAGAGAAACACGTCTGTGTTATAAAATAAAGCAAAGTATAACAAAGACTAGAGAGAATAACAGAGAAAGATAAGATAAAATTGGAGACAAAACAAATTTTGATACTTCACTTGTGAAGAATGAATCCATACAAGCTTAGTACAACTTCTATTTATAGGCCAAGTCATCATACTAGAGGTAATGGTAATAGACATAATTTATATATGTTTCACATACAATTAAAGGAGACATAATACACAATATTAAGAGGGATTTAATGGGGTGATAATGTGGTCTAAATGTGAATTATAAATTTGCAATAAAATGCTTGCTTGTAACCATGGAATACCAAGAGGTGGCATCCACACATACTTGATTCACAACACTCCCCTTTGGATGTCCACCATACAAAGAATATGCCTTATTAAAAACCTTACCAAGAAAAAACCCAATGGGAAAAAATCTTAGTGAAGAAAAAAAGAGTACATAATTCTTGTATGTTCTACATTTAGGATTGCCTTATTAAAAACCTTGCCAGGAAAACCCAATGGGACAAAAACCTAGGCTAAGGGAAAAAGAGTACAATATGCAGTGTCTCCCCTTCATGTCAACATGTCTTTTTCAAAGATCTCTAAGTCAACGCATACCAATTTTGTGTACCAACTTCTCAAATGTTGTTGTAGGAAGTGCCTTTGTAAACAAATCTGTCAAGTTGTCACTAGAGCGAATTTGATGTACGTTGATCTCTCCTTTCTTTTGAAGCTCGTGCGTGAAAAAGAATTTTACTGAAATGTGTTTTGTTCTGTCTCCTTTTATGTAACCCTCTTTAAGTTGAGCAATACAGGCTGCATTATCTTTATACAACAGAGTTAGACTTTCTTTGTTGAATGAAAGATTACATGTTTCTCTTATATGTTGCATCACGGATCTTAACCATACACATTCTCGACTTGCCTCGTGAATTGCCAATATCTCAGCATGATTCGAAGATGTGGCAGTTAGGGTTTGTTTTGTCGAACGCCACGATATAACTGTACCACCATATGTAAACAAATAACCTGTTTGTGATCGTGCTTTATGTGGATCAGACAAATATCCTACATCTGCATATCCAATCAATTCCGACTTGGAATCCTGTGCATAATACAGACCCATATCTGTTGTACCACGAAGATAACGAAGTATTTATTTGACACCATTCCAATGTCTTCGAGTTGGTGAAGAACTATATCTTGCTAGTAAGTTAACAGAGAATGATATGTCAGGTCTTGTGCAGTTAGCAAGATACATTAGTGCACCAATAGCACTAAGATATGGTACTTCTGGACCCAGAATTTCTTCATCATTATCTCGAGGACGAAAAGGATCATTTTTCACATCAAGGGATCGTACAACCATAGGAGAACTCATTGGATGGGATTTATCCATATTAAAACGCTTTAATACCTTTTCAATATATGTTGATTGATGAACAAAAATCCCTTCCGATAAATGCTCAATGTACAAGTAGAGACAAAATTTTGTTTTTCCTAAGTCCTTCATTTCAAATTCATTTTTCAAATATGTTATCGTATCTGTAAGCTCTTCATAAGTCCCAATGATATTCAGATCGTCAACATAAACTACAATAATAGCAAATCCAGACTTAAACCTTTTAATAAAAACACATGGGCATATTGGATTATTAATATATCCTTCTTTCAAAAGATATTCACTGAAATGATTATACCACATACGTCCAGATTGCTTTAATCCATACAAAGATCTTTGTAATTTAATTGAATACATTTCCCAGGGTTTTGAATTGCATGTTTCAGGCATTTTTAAGCCTTTAGGGACTTTCATATAAATGTCACTATCAAGTGACCCATACAAATAGGCCGTTACAACATCCATTAGACGCATGTGAAGTCCTTTTGAAACTGCCAGGCTAATCAAAAATCTAAATGTAATTGCATCCACCACTGGTGAATATGTCTCCTCATAATCAATACCAGGTCTTTGCGAAAAGCCTTGTGCGACAAGTCGTGCTTTATATCTGACAACTTCATTTTTTTCATTACGCTTTCGCACAAATACTCACTTGTAGCCTATAGGTTTTACACCTTCAGGTGTTTGGACAACAAGCCCAAAAACTTGACCTTTTTCAAGTGAATTTAATTCTACCTGGATTGCATTTTTCCATTTTGGCCAATCATTTCTACACTGACATTCTTCAACAGACTTTGGTTCAAGATCCTCGTTTTCTTCTGTGATATTAAGAGCTATTGCATATGCAAATATGTTGTCAACAACAATTTCCTTTCGATTCCATCTCTTTCCTGAAGTGACATAGCTTATTGAGATCTCTTCATTAATATCTTTTTCAAATACTTGAACCTGTTCTGGGGTTAATTCTTCAGCTATGTCAACTATTTTTGTACTGGGCTCTTCAAGAACATTAATAACATTGGCAATGCCAACTTGCTTATTATTTAGCTCCTTTTTCTTTCTTGGATTTTTATCCTTAGAACCGATGGGTCTACCACGCTTCTGGCGTGCCTTAGATTCATTTGCTGCCATAGTAATATTTTTTTTGGTAGGAAGATCAATAAAAATAGGAGCATTTTCAGCTGGTATATGTGATTTTGTCACTTTCTTGACATCAGTAAATGCATCTGGTAACTGATTTGCGACCTTTTGCAAATGGATAATTTTTTGAACTTCTAAGTCACATTGATTTGTACAAGGATCAAAGTGAGATAATGATAATGCATTCCCTGAAATTTCTTGTTTTTCCATCTTTTGTTTATCTCCCCCTAATGCTGGGAAAACTGTCTCATCAAATTGACAATCGACAAACCGTGCCATAAAGAGGTCACCTGTCAAGGGTTTGAGAAATTTGATTATTGACAGGAATTCAAATCCAACATAAATTCCCAGTCTCCTTTAAGGACCCATCTTAGTGCGCTGTGGTGAAGCAATTGGGACATATACTACACAACCAAAAATTCTCAGATGGGAAATATTAGGCTCTTTACCAGAAACAAGTTAATGGGGAGTATTTATGATATGCAGTAAGCCTTATGCAAATAAGTGCTGCAGCATGTAATATGGCATGTCCCCAAGCAGAGCTAGGTAATTTTGTTCTCATAAGTAAAGGTCTAGCATTTAATTTCAACCTTTTAATAAAAGATTCTACTAATCCATTTTGAGTGTGCACATGAGCAACAGGATGCTCAACATTAATCCCAATTGACATGCAGTAATCATTAAAGGCTTGGGATGTAAATTCTCCTGCATTATTTAGACGAATTTTCTTGATTGTATAATCTGAGAATTGTGCTCGTAATTGGATTATTTGAGCAAGGAGTCTCGCAAATGCAACATTACGAGTAGATAATAAACAAACATGTGACCAACGTGTTGATGCATCTATTAGCACCATAAAATATTGAAATAGTCCACATGATGGAATAATAGGCCCACATATGTCTCCTTGAATTTGTTCTAAAAATGTAGGAGATTCAAGTGTAACTTTCACTAGGGATGGCCTTATAATCAGTTTTCCTTGAAAACAAGCACCACATGAAAAATATTTAGACAAAAAAATCTTTTGGTTCTTTAAAGGATGTCCATTTGAATTTTCTATAATCTTTCGCATCATTATTGAACCCGGATGACTTAAACGGTTGTGCCAAACAATAAAATTCCTTAAATCTTTAGATTCTTCGTTCATAACCACATAGGATTCAATTGGATGTATAAATGTATAATACAACCCAGAAGAGTATGCTGGTAGCTTTTCCAATATTTGTTTCTTTCCTGAGATATTAGACGTAATATAAAGATATTCAATGTCTCTTTCATTTGTTGTCTCAATATGATAATCATTACGACGTATATCTTTAAAACTTAGTAGATTTCTTTTTGATCTACTAGAATACATAGCATTGTTAATCATAAACTTTGTGCCACCGGGTAATAATATATTAGCACTACCAAAGCCCTCAATGAGATTTGCAACACCATATATTGTACTAACATTAGCTTCAGCTAATATAAGCTTGGAAAAATATTTTTTATCTTTGAGAATAGTGTGTGTTGTTCCACTGTCTGCTAGGCAAAAGGCTTCATCATTAACTTTAATACCGGTGGAATGATTTTTGAAATACATGTCTCTTTCAAATGAGAAGTGATTGAACCAAAGAGCAATCAACACTTGTAAAAGCTCACAGACTAGAGACTCGTGCTGATAACGTGTTATAAAATAAAGCAAAGTATAACAAAGACTAGAGAGAACAATAGAGAAAGACAAGAGAAAATTGGAGACAAAACAAATTTTAATACTTTTACTTGTGAAGAATGAATCCATACAAGCTTAGTACAACTTCTATTTATAGGCCAAGTCATCATACTAGATGTAATGATAATAGACATAACTTACATATATTTCATATACAATTAAAGGAGACATCATGCATAATATTAAGAGGGATTTAATGGGGTGATAATGTGGTCTAAATGTGAATTATAAATTTGCAATAAAATGCTTGCTTGTAACTCATGGAATACCAAGAGGTGACATCCACACATACTTGATTCACAACAGTCTCCCTATCCTCACAAATGATGTACAATTTTTTTCTTTTTTTGGGACAGTTGCAATTATAAAGTAAGGATAAATGAGCCCATAGATAAGTGTGAATACAGATTGGGGCATTAATAGTATGCTCGCCACATAAAAGATATTTAAAAACATTAATAAAAAGGGGTGTGGGCCACCGAACTACCATCCCCAGCAACTAAGCAACATTTTCAATCATTCGAGACAGAAAGTACTTGTAAAATTTTCGACACAACGACTCCTTCCGCTACGTTCGGCCCTGAGTTAACGAGTTGAACAGTCCGTAAGGTATCAACCTCTGCTTGTTGAACTTTGATCTTCAACCTGTTTGCCAACAAGAGGTCCTCCACTAAGGCTAAGCACTCTGCAATAAACGGAAAAAACGCACCTATTATCTTTGCCAACCAGCCCACGACATTATTCCTTAAAACAGGTATAATATTTACTTTCGAGTTTTAATTAAAAATAGTAAAAATAGTCCAAAATTACAAATGTCCCATTTGTATTATTTTAAGAGTTTTTAAAAATATTTTTACAAGTTTTTTGAGATAAAAATTTCAAAAATACTCTAGTACAATGCTTTAAAAAATTCTCATTTTTTAAAATAAAACTATTTTTATATATTTTAAAAATATTACCAAACAGGCCCAAAATATCATAAAAGTATAGAGACTTGGGACACTATCATACCAATATAGTTTTCTATGCGCCAAGTATAATATTACTATGAGAATTAAAATTCGATACAGTAAAACTATATATAAGTTGTCTTGGGCTTTGAGCCTTTGAAAGCGGCAGTTGAGCACTACTAACAATTAATAAAATTGTAAAATCTTGGAAGGAGGAAAACATAAAACGGGGTGAGCCGAATGCTCCGTAGGGAGTAAGGTATTACGAAAAGAAACTAACTCAGATCATATGCATTGATTCACATATACAAATTGTACTACGTAAGGCACGACAAGAACACCATGCCATCACATAACAGTATTTATGTGCATGCTAGTATGTAGAGTTAATTTTGAAGCTTATTCTTGAGCTATTGCACCTTTTCAAAGCTCTTTCAAAGTTTTCATACTTGAATATTTATCTTAGGGTCTTAGAATCATTTTGTGTTATTGAACTCAGTTAGGGTGAATCCTACACCAACATCGATATATAAATAAACATGGTGAACCTCATTGAGCTATGGGCACCTTATCGAGGCTATCCAACCTATTTCAACCTAGTCTCAAGGGAAGTATGTCTGATCAGAATGAGACATTGACCCATAATAATTAACAAAATTGAAAAGTAAATAACAGAATTTAAATAGCAGGCATAATTAACAGAAGGTAAACTCACACCTGCTGTACTTACTCTGTGATAGGGTTCACATTACTCATGGTAATTATCATACCGTGAGCACAAAGACTTCAAAATGCCCGAATACTTACCCAAGCTAATAGCTCAAGGGCCTTCATGTGCAAAGCATCTCATCAAGTGCAGTAACCAATGCACATGCTAATGCAATACTTATGCAGAATAAAACATATTCATAACATATGAAATATGAAAACATTTTGTTAGACCTCACACTAGAGTTTATTCCTCATAATTCTCAAAGTCACCAAAGTAGCATAATTAGAGTTAAAGGAATTACACCAACAAATCTTACATCAAGCCATTTCACACCATCACCTGAACACTGTTAGTTTCTCAAAATAATTATCAAGATGTCAAAGTTCTAGACTTTACAAAATTTTTGCAACGTTCAGAAAGTTTCTAAATGAAACTTCATATGCATAAAAATTAGGCTATGTAATCCTAATTGAGGTAAAACCAAGTGCTACAAGTCATAATTTATAAATCCTAAAAGGTTGTAGGGTCTGTTTGGTTGCATGCATCGTATATAAAATAGTGACAGTTTCATTTTTTTGGTTTTACCGATTCCTAAAAAACACAATTTTGATTATGCTTCTGAAATATTAATAAAATGGTATACGGACCTTCAAAAATTACAAAATTAATGCCTAATCAAAGGCAACACCTTGACCTTTTTAAGAGCTATTATATGCTTAATTTTGAATCTGTTAAGATCTCCAAAAACATGTTAAACTAGCGGCTTAACTGCTGGTTTTTCTACAGATTTCCTACAACAAGTCTAAATTTTGAGAATTCATAGCTTGAGCTACGATAATCCAATTGAGATGATTCTTGCAGCTATATGAAGCTTAAAATGTTATGGTTATATAGATAGCTAAATCATAAACTACCTAAGGAAGTATAGTTTTTAATCTAAGTCAAGGTAGCTGCTTAAGTTTTGCATAATCATTGTCGTCCAGTCTTAAGAATCGAAAGTAATTATCTTTACTCTCATACCCATCACAAAACAAGCCTTTCATCCCACCAATTAAGAAAAGGTTATTATTTCATTATTTATATGACCTACAGAAGAAAAATACTTGACTAACATGGTTTTGAAATAGCTCATTTTAAACAAAAACTTAATCAATGTAGAAATCTAGTTTATGAGTGAACTCCACACCGGCGAGAATGATTAAGGCTTTAGCAGCAGCTGAATACATACTTGAGCACGCCACGTGGTAGATGCTGTTAGCGCACTACCTGAGCTACCGAGATCCCCATATGATGCACCTTACATCCATTCCATGCTCCCCCGCTCCATAGCAAATGCCAGTGCACCACATACATAGCTCAAGCCCAACCACGAATCTTCACTCGCCGAGTGTCAGCGCGCATAAAGCCTGCTGCACTTGATTTTGTTTTCCTCTCATTTGCATGTGGGATTGGAATAAAAGAAGGGAGTATGTCCATTTTGAAGGGATCAGCTCCATTCTTGGAGAGCAACGTATTGCCCGAGAGGCCCATTTTTTTGGACTTGATATTAGACGTGTATGCCCTAAGGAGTGAAAACGTAATAGGTTTTTAGAGACATTTTTATTAATAAAGAATTTATTTATTATTCATATACCAAATATTGTCCTCTTTACATTCATATTTGTTGAATGTATGTTAAGCAAACAATAGTCTGAGACTATCGGTCTAAACCTTTAAGAATTGGGCATATAATGTACAGATTTTGTAGAAGACACGATTCACAACGTGATGGTCTAAATCATAAGATCCACAATCGAGAGAATAAAGTTCGGCACTTTATTCATGTAAAGATTGTTATGTTGTCTATCTCCCTATTAGGAGATGGTTTGTCTTGACCATCGGAGGTATACTCCGTGAATGAAAACATTGACACATTGTCATAGGTGACGATGTATTGGATCGAGACATAAAATGAATTGATTTGGATTAATAATTCTGTCTTGGTAAATCGATTCACTTTAGTATTGTATCTTAATCTTGAGATGAATAGTGGGCCCATTGTCTTGACTTGTGTCGTTTGATGTACCAAAAGGTGACATCCACATTTCAATAGTGGTATGCATGCTGGTACGTTTGAGGCATGACTCTTGATAACGTAGACCTGTTATTCATTGATTGGAATCCATAGCTCCTCTTTAGGAGTAGTGATATCCTCTTATATGTGTTGTCTTATAATTGAAAAACTAAGCGCTCAACCATTTAGATACATAGGTGTAACCGATTGGTATACTGTCTTTGGATGGTAAGTTTTTTGATGGTGAGATAATGGAATGTAAGATAAAAATAATCGAGAAAGTAAGAAAAAACTTGTCCTTAAGCCGATTATGGAGAATTCTATGGGGATACGATACACTATGATATGTCATGGAGACTTAGCTACATGGACTTCGTAATTCTATATAGTTTGAGAGTGTAGCTCCAAGCTTTTAGTAGAGTAGCGTTGGAGTTGATGATTATGAAATGTATATCTGAGATATTGGGTTTTATAATTATCGAAAGCTTGAACTACATGGGTCTATCAGGTCCCATTTGCTAGCTCACAAAATCCTATAATGATACGGCGTACTTTTCTAATGATTGGTGACTTATGTTAAATTTATTAGATTGGTTGAAATTCAAAAGAATCAAATAATTCATGTCTGTTTATTGGTTGAATTAATTTTGTTACAAAATTAATTCAAGATAAACTTGTTGAATTATTGGGATCGGAGAATTCTTGTCTGTTTATCAGTTGATTTAATTTTGAATAAATTAAATCAATATAAACTTGTAGAATTATTAGGAATTCATTTATTTTCTTAGAGATTATCTAGATAAAGTTGTTTTAATTAGACAACTTTTCTATTGGGTTATTTGAATTAAAACTAAGACTTTATCCTATAGAATCTTAGGTGAAAAATAAAAGATTTGTTGAGAGTTTTTATCAACAGTTTGGCATGCTTATCCTCAAGTTCGGCCTACCAGTTAGGCAGATCGACTTGCCTATACATGATAAAAAGATCATGCATTTTCACGCGGATCTCATCAGATATTAATCTGAATTTGGTTTTGATTCAAATTTTGAGGTATTATTTGATAAGGACTGACTCCCGGACCCAACCTCTATAAAAAGGGAGTGAGTTTCACTATTATTTAGATCAGTTGAGAGATTAAGAGTGAAACTCTGCTAGTAAGATTCTGAAACTCCCTGAGAGCTTTTGTTCACAAGTCACGAACACTAGCTTTGGGTTCTCTTAATTGGTTGGAATGAGAGTCACCTGGTGGAAGAGTTATACGTGTGAGCCCATATTCACTCCGATCATGGATAGTGAATAGCAAAGAAGACCAGTTGTTGAGGCTCTTCTAGAACGTTACTTTTCTTCATGGATTATGGGAGGTCTTCGGCATTCAGATAGTAAGATCCGGTTAATTTATGCAAATAACATATCAAACTTGTGTTTTTAAAAATACTCTGATATAAAATTTTTAAAATTCCACTACGTACTATTTTTTTAACAATTGGTATCAGAGCCATAGTTTTTACGTAAATTTACGAGTTTGTGATTATGTTATATGTATAAATTATGTGATCTTCATCTCTCCTATGCTTGAATTTAATTTTATAGAGAGTTGGCACTCTAGGTTTCTATATAATTTTATGTTATCATGGATTATATGGTAAATATTTATTAATTAATTATGGTTGATTAAATTATTATTTAATTATTTATTAATTAATTTATACCGGTTATGGTTCCTTAGATGTTAGAATATGTATCTAGGTTTTTCATGCAATTAGATGACGGATTATCATCTCCGTCTAGGGATTATTATTTAATTTTAAATCTGTAAAACTTTTGTAATTAGATAATCATTTGGAGAAGACAGACCCAAAAGATAGATGATGGCGATCCCAGGTATTTCCTAAGTCATGATGGCGATCTCAGGTATTTTCTAAGTCTCTAATTTTATGTTTTTGAATTGTTGAAAATAAAATTGATAAATTGCATAAGAAACTATATTTTCTAAAAAGGGTGGTTTCTGCTCGGTCGGCATGCCGAACCTTCCAGTTCGGCAGGCCGATGGTCACAAATCGACAGGCCAGACATGAAGTTTGACAGTCCTTCAACGGGGTAGAAATCAAGTGGCTCTAGTGGTCGGCCGATCTATCATGAATCAGCAAGCCGATCTGTCATGATTGGTAGGCCGGTGGGTCATGATCAACAGAATGATCACCTGATTGGCTTGCCGATAGAGAGCTAAAAATTTTTCAAAAAAGGTGCAGCTTTTTCGGATAGTTTTAATTTTATTTTTGGGACAATTCTAAAAAACATTAAATTTGGATATGACCGAAAATATGGAGTATTTAATTCATACGGAATTGAAGACTTGGAGATGGGATTTACATAAAGAAGGATACAGCTTGAGGATTCAAGGATGAAGAATCGATAATATGTTTCGATTATTCTCTTGTAATCTTTGTTTTCTATTCTTTAGGGTGGAACCATAACATTATGGTTATTTATTATTCTTTTGCTTGTAGCTTTGCTTGTCTGCATTATAATATGATTTACCATGTATATTAATAACATGTCATATAGAATAGGGAGTGCCGCTCATGTTAAAATTGTTCATGCATATCTTTTAAAATAAAACCTTGATTTCAAAAGATTGAGTGGGAGAAGGTTTTCGAAGAGAGGACCTAAGACCTCCATCTTTGGTTCATAGGAAGAACATGGTAGTCCCAACCCCTAGGAAAGGATTTCTATCATGTACCAGATTGGATCTTGGAGAAGATAAGGTATTTTAGCATGATTTATGGTTACACACCCCTAGGTGGTGATTAGAAATCATGGATAAAATATTGAAATGATGGTTATACACTCATTTTAATTTTATTATTAACCTCCCCTAAGAGCTCTGTTAATAAACTTAATGGCTAAAGAAATGAATATTAATATTGGCTAGATCATACGGGTCTTGGATGGTATATATTAATCAGGAGGGTATCCGTGTTCCTGATTGAATTTGGCATGACTCCCCTAGGAGCTTGTTGAATTTTGAATTGGGAATTATCGTTGTCAGGTTGTGATATTTTCAAGGTTTTGATACATAAAGACATTTGTATTTTTTTACATGATTGTGTTATCTTACTAAATTATTATTGTATGTTTGCTTATGTTTGGTATATGATTCTTTATTGTAAATTAAAAATGTCTAAAAATGTTTTATCTTTAATACTTGACAAAAACCAATTAACCAAAGAGAATTATAATGATTGGAAACGAAACTTGGATATCATCCTCTCCTTTGAGAAACTAAAATTTTTGCTGACAACCCCTTGTCCTCCTGAGCCTATGGGAGAGTCCACTAATGAGCAATTCTAAGCATATGATTGCTGAAAAGATGCAAACAATTAAGCCCGTTGCTGTGTTATGGTTAGCATGAATAACGTGCTGCAGGCTCAACATGAAGATTATGAGACTGCAAAGGGATAATCTTGAAGACATGTTTGGAGGCCAGGGCTTAACTAAGCAGCAAGGGGCACTTTAGAAACTCTTAAACTATAAGCAGAGGCCGGAAACATCTGTAAAGGAGCACATGATGTTGGTCATGGGTTACCTCGCTGAGGCTTAAACCAATGGAGCCGACATCGATGCTGAAACTTAGATGACTATGGTCATTGAGACTCTATCAAAGGAATTTATCCTGGTTAGAGCTACTTTTAATTTGAGCAATAGATGGGATATGACCTTAACAAAATTAATGAAACAGTTACAAGAGTTTGAACTACTGATCAGGGAGTCTCCTGCTGGTGGCGAGGCCAATTTGGTAGCTGCTTTTGGTTCCAATCCAAACTCTGGGAATGGAAAGAAGCAACGGGCCAAAAATGGGAAGTCTTTTGTTCCTGCTAACAACAAGAGAAAGAAGAAGAAGAAGAAGAAGAACCCAAAGAAGCTTAAGTGCTTCTTTTGTGGAAAGGTCGAGCACATTAAGAAGCATTGTAAGGACTTCCTTTCCAAAGGAGATATGTGTGATCTTTTGTATTTAGAAACTTGTTTAATTGAGGAATCTAGTGACATTTGGGTCACAAATTCTAGTGCAACTAATCATGTTTGTGCTTCTTTGCAGGGGTTCAAAGAGATGAGAAGTCTACTTCATGAAGACTTCACGCTTCAGATGGGCGATAGATCCTTAGACTTAGCAGAAGCTGTGGGAGATATCCATCTTTATTTTGATAATTATAGGAATTTAATTTTGCGAGATTGTTTTTAAAAGGAATTTAATTTCTATAGCTTGTTTGTTTAAAGACTCCTATTTGGTTCTTTTAATAATAAAGTGGTGATTCGTAAAAATAAATCTTTTATCTATTCTGGATGGATGCAAAATAATCTATATTTTATCAAACCTAAGATGGACTTACTGCTTAATGCTGAGATAAATGATAATAACTCTAAAAGACTTAAAACTTCTCACTTTAATAAGACTTATCTTTGGCATTTGCGCCTTGGTCATATTAACTTGAATAGGATTCATAGGTTGGTAAGGGATGGACCTTTAAGTCACTTAAAGGTGGAATATATACCTCAATGTGAATCCTATTTGGAGGGTAAAATGACTAAAAGACCATTCGGGTCTAAGGGCAATAGGACCAAAGGGGTTCTAGAACTTGTACATAGTAATGTTTATAGACCAATGAACATCCGGGCACGAGGAGGGTATGAGTACTTCGTCGCTTTAATTGACGATTACTCAAGGTATGGGTATGTGTACCTGATGCACCACAAAAGCGAAACTTTTGATAAGTTTAAGGAGTCTTGGGTTGAAGTGGAAATGCAACTGGGTAGACCCACAAAGGCACTTCGATCTAATAGAGATAGAGAATACCTTTCTGATGAGTTTTTGGGACACTTATTAGAGAATGGGATTTTATTCCATTTGACTACGTCGGGCACTCTGTAACATAATGGCGTAGATGAGAGAAGAAATAGGACTTTATTAGACATGGCAAGGTCCATGATGAGTTATTCATCATTGCCTTTATCCTTTTGGGGATTTGCACTACAAACTGCATGTTATCTCTTGAACAATATGCCTTCAAAATCAGTCCCTAAAACTCCTCATGAGTTATTGACGGGTAAGAAGACATCCTTAAATCATATTCACATGTGGGGATGTCTGGCTCATGTCTCGTTTAAGGATACGAATAAGTTGGAAGCATATTCAAAAGTTTGCATGTTTGTAGGATAACCAAAAGGGACTAAAGGGGGTTATTTCTATAACCCAAAGGACAATAAAGTCATGGTTTCAACTAATGCAACTTTCCTTGAGGAGAGTTACATGGATGACTTTAAGCCTTGAAGCAAAGTGGTACTTGAGTAGTTAAGGAGTAATCCAATCACTCTAGAGGTTTCAAATGAAATCATTCCAATCAATGTAGAAAAACCAAATGAACCCGAATAACAAGCTAAGGGACTTCGGCGTAGTGGGAGGATCGGGCCTCAACCCGAGAAGTACATGTTCAATGGTGAGAACTTTTGGGCTGAACCAGATGAATATGATAGGGATCCTTATAGTTACGTAGAGGCTATGGAGGATGTTGATTCAAAACTCTAGACAGAGGCCACAAACACAGAGATGAAGTCTATGGAGGCTAATCAGGTCTAGGAGCTTATGGATCTTCTCGAAAGGGTAAAACCTATAGGGTGCAAGTGGATCTATAAAAGAAAAAGAGGAGTGGATGGAAAGGTCAAAACCTTTAAGGCTAGATGGGTAGCTAAGGGTTACACGCAAAAGGAAGGAATCAATTACGAGGAAACCTTTTCCCTGTAGGCATGCTTAAGTCCATCCAGATTCTCTTATCCATAGCTGCTGCTCTTGATTACGAGATTTGACAAATGGATGTCAAAACAGCTTTTCTAAATGGCTATCTTGATGAGTCCATTTATATAGAACAACCAGACAGGTTCAAGGTCAAGGGTCAAGAGGGTATGGTTTGTAAGTTACTGAAGTCAATTTATGGACTTAAGTAGGCTTCCCGTTCTTGGAACATAAGGTTTGATCAGGTAATCAAGACTTATCAGTTCTCACAAAATATGGATGAGCCATGTGTTTACAAACACATTAAGGATGGGAAGGTTGTTTTTTTACTGCTCTATGTAGATGACATTATGCTAATTGGCAATGATATTGGGGCGTTGTCATCGGTCAAATTATGGTTGACCAAGCAGTTTAACATGAAGGACTTAGGGGAGGCTAATTTTGTTCTCGGTATCTAGATCTTTCAGGATAGAAAGAACAAAATGATAGCTTTGTCCTAGGCTGGTTACATAGATAAAGTTCTCAAGAGGTTTGTAATGTAGGATTCTAAGAAAGGTGAGCAACCATCTAGGTTTGGAATTACTCTTTCTAAGAAAGACTTTCCAAAGTCTCAGGATGGGTAATATATGCTTAGAGCCATTCATTTCTTTTCAAGTGGAAGTCTGAAACCTAGATAGTAAAACAAATGTCAATACTATAAATAAAGCAGAAAAAAATTGAATTATCAAAAAAGAAAGTTGAAGAAGATGGGGTTGGTTGTGCTATGTTAAAAACCAACTCATTTACATCAATTTTGAGCCTTACACATCATTCCTCTTTAGTTGTTCACCTTACGATGGAGTGCTATCAATAGTTTGTCTGGAGTGCATACAACTACTTCTTCTCCTTGAGAAAATAATGAAAAGGGAAGCAATGCGATCACAAGACAATAAAGAGTTGAAGTAACATTGAAACCGGTGAATATAACAGATAGAATTGGAGACGTCTATGAGCTACAACGTTGTCTTAAGTTCTTAGAAAGGAAAGCATTGTTGCTTGTGTTTTTATTATATGCAATTTATATTTATACCAAGTGCTTATTTTAGTTTTTTTGCCAATGCATGACATAATAATTAAATTTTTGTTGTAATTCATCTGGGATTAATTAATATTATTATTTAGGGCCTGTTTGACATGGCTTTTGCTTATGTTTTCAGTCTATAGAAGAAAAGAAGTAAAAACTATAGGTTTTCGATAAGTATTTGAAACTATATTTTTAAAAGAGTTTTTATAAGATCAAAATGGTTTCAATTTTTTTATTACAAAAATGTTATTTTAAGCTTATAATGTATTATAATATTTTGAAACAAGTTTCAAAGTCTTTTTCAAAAGTGCTTTGTTTTAGAAGCCACATTTTGTAGTTTTGATAAGAAGCAATTCTGAAGAGCAAAAATACTTCTGACAGATCATTCAAATATTTTCATAAGTAGCTTATTTTTAGAAAGCCCTTTCAAACAGGCTCTTAGCACAATCTAATAGGTATTTTTTTACATTACACTAATGATGCGCTAAAGCACGGTCCTCTTACCCAACATGTGTCTAGAGGTGTTAATGTTCGGTTTGGAAGTAAATATATTAACCAAACCAAAAATAGAATTCATTTATGAATGGTTTAGTTGGTTTGATATTTTAGAGAGCGACAAAGTTAAATCAAAACACTTGTTTATTGCTTCCACTCGGTTTGGACTTAAAATTTTAACAAATTGTCATGTAACTCCAACATAATAACACAAAAATATTATAAAGTTCTAGGTCTATAGGGATAATATCTAAAATTGAAACTTACTCTTATGACCAATAAAAGTCATATTGGGAAATTTTTCAAATTATCAAGATTTCTTATGTCCTTCATGTCTAAAAAATCTTACATTTTTTTTTAACATTGTATTTTAGTTGATTTGTTTAGCTCCAAAGAACTAAATCAATAACATCTTGACCCCCAAGAAAGGGCATAACAAACCAAATTAACCTGATTAATAATCCAAAAAATATTTTTGGTTTGATTCGATTTATTGTCTCGAATTCTTAAGCACTTAAGCATGCACTTAGCTAGTGGCAGAGCCAGAATTTTCTTTTAGGAGGAATAAATCAAATGAAAGCTTTTGAAGGAAAACAATATAGTGTAAAATAGTTTCCTACTTTTATAACTTTTGGTCAATACTTTTTTTAATCTTTTTTATGTTTTTTATATAGAATCTTTTCCATAAGATAGAATTACTAATGTGCTTAAAACTCAAGATTTAAGGTACAATATAAACATCTAAAAAGGTTTATGAAATATATATGGGTATATAAAAAAATTAAAACTTTTGGGATACTAAAGAATACTTTTAAAAAAATGTGCAGAAGTTGTGATTGGTGGGAGGGGTGCAAAATTGACAGAAAAGAGTGCAAATTAATAATAATAATAATAATAATAATAATAATAATAATGTTTTTTAGGAGCCATGTAACGCCCCCTTTTACAGATGTCACAGATGTCGTTACATTTGTTTCGTAATACTTTTATTTATAAGCTAAACTATTTAATTAAAAGGTAATTTGAAAACATAACCCAGGATCCATGCATTTTTTTTTTATATACATATAAATATAAATCAATATATTACTCATTTATAAACCTTTTTTAAATAGTTTATCAAATACCAAATCAAACTGAATAAACTTTTTAAAAACATCTTTAAAATCTGCATACATAGTTCAACAGGTCAAACTTAAGACTTCGGCAAGCCGAACTTAACTGGTAGACCAAAGGTTATCCATCGGCAGGCCGCTTGAGGCTTTGCAAAACAAGGTTTTAAAATTAATAAGATCGGCAGGCCGATACAGGCCACTCGGTAGGTCGACCCTTACATCGACAATCCGACCAGTAATGGTCGACAGGCCAACCGATAGTTAAAAATCTATTTCTTAAAACAAATCTCAATAATTTAAGACGTAAAAGTCATATGATAAATCTATTAAGTTAAAATGCCATAGTTTAAACCTTAAAAGTCCGTCAAATAAACATACTCTAAAAATTATAAAACATAGTTCATAAATTTTAAAGGGAACTTCTTCCTTAGTTTTTTTCGTTTGCAATTCATTGTCCTTGGTTCACACACCAATTATTGTCCTCCACCTAATCCATAACTCTCTTACCTTTACCTGCAACATGATGTAAAACTTGATTAAGCTAATGTTTAGTAAGTACATTTATAAATCTCACAACTTAAAACATGTTATGAACATCATCATCATCATCATCATAATAGTGCACTAGGAACATTTTCATAAAGAACATATCTTTCTTTACATTGTTCATATTAAAAACTTTATTCATTTCATCTTAAGGGCCCAAGTGTTACACCATAAACATCATCATCATAGGCGCGCTGTCATGAGTGGAGAGGGGTAGCTAATCCCAAACCAAACATGACATCATATCATATCATATCATCATTTAACATATCATTAGGTGTGTAACACTTATTTAGGTGATACATATACACATATTTATACTTTCATGCTTTGAAAAACATTATCATCAAAACATGTATAAACTTTCATATGTTAAAAACTTCCATAATAATACGTCATGTATAAACATCATGAGAAATCATCATAAAACCATCATGAACATAGATTTCAAACTTTTCATAAACTCATCATGCTGCAGGTGAGAATGTACTTACCTTAATAAGCTTACTTAACTTTAAGTTGTAGGTGACGACGTCGCGGTCTCGATGTGCTCACTTTATATTACGTTCATGTCATACATTCACTAAAAACGGCAATTAACATATATTTTCAATGAATTAACCACCACAACATAACATCCATTACCTTATAACTTCTCACATACATTCATCTCTTAAAAACATAATTTTATAACATATTTCGTTGACCATAAATCATTAAAACAAAACTATCAACATAAACATTTTCTAACCTCCATGAATTCTTAATTCAATAACTCAACATTCATAATCAATTAGGGTACCAAATTTGGCAGGAACAAAGATAACATATACACATATTACCATGATTTTTCTTTGGTCATAAAAATTCCATTTAATGTCTAAAACAAGTCATAAATATCATAACATGAAATCTGCCAGCAATAGTTACGTAGTAAACAACTCATAACTCAAGTCCATTTATCATAACATTTATGCTATAGAAATTCTACAAAAATTATCACATATAGTAGACACCTAGAATTATAACATATCCAAAAATCACCTTCAAATAAAATCTAAAACACTTCAAACCGTGCATTAGAATGCAAAGACCAAAAATAAATTCCTATGTGTAAGTAGTGAGTTACATACATTTATCATATTCCAAAAATTAAAAATAAAATTATATGGGCTCTAAAATTCTTAAAACAACCTATTAACATATAACTATAGAAGTAAAAAATATTTGATCATCAAATAAATTCATAAAATCATACAAAAGCATCACATCATAAAAGTTCAACAATTTACTGTTAAAACCGTCTAAAAACCTAGCTACAATAAAAATTCCATAACACATAAAATTTTCATTAAATCATCACCATACTTTCCAGTCCATTACTTAAATATACATGAACATATTCACCAAATTTCGTGGAAAATAACCTTCATTTGCATTAAGAACAACACCCATACATATGTGTAACACAACCAATCAGCAATAATTTATTGTGAGTGATGGAGAGAAGAAAATTCAAAACTTTTCATAAAAAAAATCCAATTGAGGTGAAATTTTAAGGGTTAGCACATAACACATATATGAATAACATATTCAAAATTTAGAGCCAACGGAAATTTGTAGACAAAGATATGAGAGTCGGATTATAGGGTAACAAAAATTTCAACAATACCAAAAAATGAGTTCTTACCTTAAAACAAATTCTTCCCAAGCTTCCTTGAATTTACCCCAACGAAATTTCAATATTTCTTTTAAGTATTGAAAGAAAATAGAGGAGAGAAAAGGAAGAAATTATGAAGAAAAGGAGAAAAGAAAGTGAGAGTGTGTCTGAGAAAAAAAATTTACTTGAAAAATAATCGTGCAAGAGGAAACTTATCTCTCTCTATTTTTTTTTAACAGAAATTTTTTACTATGATTGGGGCAATCTTTATATGGGAAATAGAGAGAATTGAGGGGGAAAAGTCAAAGTTTCCAAGAATGGTTCAGGTTACCTGTTCTCAATTTCAAAGGAGGAAGCTTCACCAATTAAATCCAATCAATCAAAAGTTAAATGTTCTATTACCCAAAATAAGAACAATTAAGCCAAAAATGTGCCAATCAATCAGCAATCATTCTAATCATAATTAATCATCATCGTCACAAATTTTGGGTGATTTCTGCTGATTGCTCGTCAGCAGTCTTTGGCCTACCGTTCACTCAGTTTGACCTGCCAAAGGTTTGAGGTCTGGCCTGCCGATTATATTCATCGGCCTGCCGTTCATGAGAGTCATTTCGGCTTTCCAAACTTTAAGGTTCGGCCTGCTGATCTGCCTTAACACATGAAAATTCATCAAAGTATTAAATTATTACAAAAATTATTAATAAACATACAACGTAATTAACATGAACGTTTTGAGCATATCGATTCCACGTGACTGTCACCTGTCATATCACTTAAAAGAAAATGGTTAGCACCATTATATCATATATCATAACACATATCGATCAAGAAATTACTTAACGTTGTCACTATTCAACATATTTCATTACATGAAAATCTGATGGTGTTATAATTCTCCCCACCTTATAAGAGTTTCGTTCTCGAAACTCAGAACAATTACGGATACTTAGTTCTCATGTCATCTTTGCGTTCCCATATGGCTTCTTCTACTTGGTGATTTTGCCATAACACCTTAACCAATGGAATTTCTTTATTCCTCAAGGTCTTGGTTTTGCGATCAAGTATCTCCACTAGCTTTTCTTCATAACTTAAGTCATCTCGTATCTCGATCACTTATGGCTCAATCACGTGCGTAGGGTTTGGAACATATTTCTTGAGCATTGAAACGTGAAATACATTGTGCATTGCTAACATCTCTGATGGCAATCATAGCTGATAGGCTACTTTACCTATCCGCTTTACTATTTTATAAGGTCCGATGAATCTCGGGTTCAGCTTGCCTTTCTTTCCAAACCTTATAAATCATTTCATTAGTGCAACTTTTAAAAGTACAGATTCGCCTTCTACGAATTTTGAGGGTCTTCTTCTTTTATCAGCATAACTCTTCTGACGGCTTTGCGTGGTCTTTATTATCTTCTGTATTAACTTTATCATCTCGGAGGTTTTGTTGACAAAGTTAGTCTTTTCGTTGTCAATGCTTTCCATCAACTTCCTTTCACCAGCTTCATGCCAACATATAGGCAACCTACATTTTTGCCCATATAAAGCCTCATAGGGTGCTATCCCAATTGCTGCTTGATAACTGTTGTTGTATGCGAACTCTGCTAATGGCAACACTTTACACCAGCTGGTCTTGAAGTCAAGAATACAAGCCCGAAGCATATCCTCTAAGGTTAAGTTCGTCCTCTCCGTTTGACCGTCTGTCTGAGGATGGAAAGCTGTACTGAAATGCAACTTGGCCCCCATTGCAGCTTGCACACTTTTCCAAAACTTGGATGTGAACCTGCCATCACTGTCTGAGATGATAGACTTAGGAGTTCCATGAAGTCGTACAATCTCCTTGACATAGAGTTCTGCTAACCGTTCCATAGAGTAAGTGATTTTGATAGGAATGAAATGCGCTGTCTTCATAAGTCGATCCACAACGACTCAAATAGCATCATAACCGTTCACAGTCTTGGGCAATCCGGTAATGAAATCCATTGCGATTTCCTCCCATTTCCATTCCAGTATATGGATTGACTGATAATCACTGCCGGGTCGCTGGTGTTTAGCTTTAACTTGCTCGCATGTCAAACATTTTTTTACATACATAGCAACATCATGTTTCATTCCAAACCACCATAAGTTATCCCTTAGATCATTATACATCTTTGTTGCACTTGGATGAATTGAGTAAGGAGTGTCATGAATTTCTGCCAAGATTCTTTCCTTTAGGCCATCAACGTTAGGAACACATAAGCGGTCTTTGAGGTACAAAGTTTTCTGCAATTTGAAACTCTTCACATTTTCCCTCTTTCTTTTCCTGCTTAATCCTTGCAAGGCTTACATCTTCATCTTGCTTACACCAAATCTCATCGTGTAGCATTGGAGCAAGAATGAGTGCTGATAGTTGGCCTATGACAAGTTCCAAACCAAAGTCTAGAATTTCCTTCCTTAAAGGCTGAGACATTGTTTGTAATGATATTAACGTAGCCGTTATCTTCCTACTTAGAGCATCAGCCACTCGATTAGCTTTTCTAGGGTGATAAAGGATTTCATAATCATAATCCTTCACTAGCTCTAACCATCTTTGTTGTCTCATATTCAGGTCCTTCTGAGTGAAGAAGTACTTTAGGCTTTGATGATCAGTGAAGATTTTGCATTGGAACCCATACAAATAATGTCTCCATATTTTCAGAGCAAAAACAACAGCTGCTAATTCGAGGTCATGAGTAGGGTAGTTCTTCTCGTAATCCTTTAATTGTCTCGACGTATAGGCAATCACCTTGTCATTCTGCATTAGAACAGCACCAAGGCCCATCTTAGATGCATCGCTGTAAATCACAAACCATCATTTCCTTCAGGAATGGCTAATACTGGAGCTGTCGTTAACCTCTTCTTCAGTTCTTGAAAACTCTTCTCACAAGCTTCTGTCCATTCATACTTCTTTCCCTTGCATGTTAGATTTGTGAGTGGTGCTAAAATTTTGGAGAAGTCTTCGACAAATCTCCGATAATAACCAGCTAGGCCCAAAAAGCTTCTGATCTCACTTGCATTCATCGGTTGTTTCCAATTAAGAACAGCCTCTACTTTCGTAGGATCAACCATAATCCCTTCCTTTGATATTACATGGCCCAAGAAGGACACTCTATCAAGCCAGAATTTGCACTTGGAGAATTTCGCATATAACTTATGTCTCCTTAATGTCTCTAGCACAATTTTCAAATGCTCCTCGTGTTCCTCCTGATTCTTTGAATAAAGAAGAATATCATCGATAAACACAACAATAAATTTATCAAGGAAGTCCTTGAATACCCGATTCATCAGATCCATGAAGGTTGTAGGTGTGTTTGTTAGACCAAAAGGCATAACCACAAACTCATAGTGACCATACCTCGATCTGAAGGCTGTTTTCAGGATGTCCCATTCTTTAATCTTCAACTGGTGATATCTCGATCGTAGATCAATCTTTGAGAACATGGATGCACCCTTAAGTTGATCAAACAAGTCATCGATTCAAGGTAACAGATACTTGTTCTTAATTATTACCTTGTTCAACTCTCTATAGTCGATGCAGAGTCTCATAGTACCATCCTTTTTCTTGACAAATAGAACTGGAGCTCCCCATGGTGAGTGACTCGGCCTGATGAAGCCTTTTTTGAGAAGTTCTTTTAGTTGGGTATGAAGCTCTTTTAACTCTACCGGGGCCATTCTATAAAGTGGCTTCGAAATTGGGTCGATGCCTAGAGCAAGCTCGATCTCGAATTCAACTTCTTTATCAGGAGGTAAGCTTGACAGATCATCTGAAAATATGTCTGAAAATTCACGTACCATTGCCACATTTTCAAACCTTGTCTTTTTTGCTTGGCTTTTATCTACAATGTTCGCCAAGTAACCCATGCAGCTGTTAGCTAACAACTTCCTTGCTTTCATGGCTGACAAAAACATACTGGGTTTCTTCCTAGACTCGCCAAAATACACGAACTTCAGTTCACCTTTTGGTTGGAAGGTCACCTTTCGTTTCTGGCATTCAATGGAAGCATTGTACTTGCTCAAAAAATCCATTCCAAGAATCATATCTTAATACATGTCGATCACGATGAGGTTGACGAAAAGTTTCCTTTCAGAAATCCATAGGGGTATTGTACGCAAATTGTGTGGAGATATCATCACTTCCTTAGAGGGTAGTGTCGTTGTGAATCCTTGTCTCACAGGCTCTAAATGAACCCTTGACTTCTTAGGAAAAGTCGACGATACAAAAAAATGTGTGGCATCCGTATCAAAGAGGACATATGTATTAATAGAAAGACATGATATCTGACCTGTGACCACGTTTGAGGCTTTAGCAGCCACCTGTTCTTTCGTCATGGCATAGATGTGGGCATTTGTAGGTGGGGCTTCAAGTCTTCCTTGACTAATCAGTGGCCCTTCAAGGTTGGCTTGCATTTGATGGAGCTGGGCTGGAGGAGCTCTCTGTGGAGCTTTAGGATTCATTTGATTTGGACAGTTCTTAAAATGACCTTCTCGTCCACAGATAAAACACCGGTTAGTTCCTTGACAACATTCTCCAGGATGATTCCTACCACATTTGGTGCATGGTTGAAAATGCCTATTGTTGTTGTTGGGTTGGCCACCATTAAACCTCTTGTTGCCTTGGCTCTATTGGTTTTGAGAATTGCCCTTCCTCTTGTTACTCCTCCAGTGTTGGTTGTTGTTGTTGCTATGGTTCCGGTGTGGAGGGTGGTTCTGCTTGATTGCATTATAGGTTGGCTGCCCTAACTGAGGCTAATTCCTTTTTAACTTTGATAGGTGGAACTCAGCACATTGGGCCCTCAAAACAACTTGCTCTTGGCTTCTAGGTGGACTTGCCCCATCAACAATAGCAGCAATCTCTAGCCTGAGAACTCTGATTAGTCTTCTGACCCTAACACTTTCATTGCTAACCATCCCTGGGCAAAGACAAGTTAGTTGATCAAACTTTGCCACCACATCCGTTACCAACATGTCTCCTTGGCATAGGTTCTCGAACTCGTCGTAGTGCTTCCTGCTAATATTCATGTGGAAGAATTTCGTATTAAACTCGTGGACAAAGTTGGCCCATGACATCTCTTCAACGTTCCTACTCTGTTCAATGTTGTCCCACCAAATCCTAGCCTCTATGGTGAGGCAACACGAGGCACAAAGAACCTTCTCGTTGTCTGTGAATCCCATGAGTCTGAGAGTGGCTTCAATTGTTTTTAGCCATCCTTGTGCGACTAGTGGATCCTTAGAACCTTCAAAGTCCGCTGGCTTAACCCTCTTCCATCTTACTAAGAGTGCTTCCTGATAGGCCGCTTTGGGTTCAGCAGCAGGAGCTGAAACTTCGTTGACTTGTGGCTGGGGAGGAGGAGGAGGAGGAGGAGGCATGTCATTGCCTCGTTATTCTCTATTGTGGCCCTCGACTCTTAATGCCACAATCTCTCTTCTTTGTTCCTCTAGTTGCCTTTGCAACTTAGCAATTATCATCATCAACCTCTCGTTGGTCTGGGTGCAGGTTTGCATTCTTTTGTGGCCGTCCATAGTTAATTTTCTAAAAGAGTTAGGATTTTAGGAACAATCTTCTACTTTATTAGACAATTTTTCATTACTAGGGCATTATCAATAAACATCTAAACCTTATTCTTATCATCATACTTGCATCTTATCATTAAACTTTAAAACATACTTACTTGGAGGACTTGGACTGACGTATGGCGATATGAATTGAAAACAAAAATTCGCTTTGATACCAAAGCCTGCAACGCCCCCCTTTACAGATGTCATAGATGTCGTTACATTCATTTCGTAATACTTTTATTTATAAGATAAACTATTTAATTAAAAGGTAATTTGAAAACATAACTTAGGATCCATGCATTTTTTTTTATATACATATAAATATACATCAATATATTACTCATTTATAAACATTTTTTAAATAGTTTATCAAATACTAAGTCAAACTGAATAAACTTTTTAAAAACATCTTTAAAATCTATATACATAGTTCGGTAGGCCGAACTTGAGACTTTGGCAAGCTGAACTCAACCGGCAGACCGAAGGTTATCCATCGGCAAGCCGCCCGAGGCTTTACAAAATAGGGTTTTAAAATTAAAAAGATCAACAGTCTGATACAGGGCATTCGGCAGGCCGATCCTTACATCGGCAGTCCGACCAATAATGGTCGGCAGGCCGGCTGACAATTAAAAATCCATTTCTTAAAAAAATCTCAATAATTTAAAACTCGAAAGTCTTATGATAAATCTATAAAGTTAAAATGTCATAGTTTAAACTTTAAAAGTCCGTCAAATAAACGTACTCTAAAAATTATAAAACATAGTTCATAAATTTTAAAGGGAACTTCTTCCTTGGCGCTTTTCATTTGCAATGCATTGTCCTTGGTTCACACGCCCGTTAGTGTCATCCACCTAATCCATAACTCTCTTACCCTTATCTGTAACATGATGTAAAACTTGATTAAGCTAATGCTTAGTAAGTACATTTGTAAATCTCACAACTTAAAACATTTTATAAACATCATCATCATCATCATCATAATAGTGCACTAGATACATTTTCATAAGGAACATATCTTTCTTTACATTGTCCATATTAAAAACTTTATTCATTTTATCTTAAGGGCCCAAGTGTTCCACCATAAACATCATCATCATAGACGCGCCGTCATGAGAGGAGAAGGGTAGCTAATCCCAAACCAAACATGACATCATATCATATCATATCATATCATATCATAACTTAACATATCATTGGGTGTGCAACACTTATTTGGGTGATACATATATACATATTTATACTTTCATGCTTTGAAAAACATTATCATCAAAAAATGCATAAACTTTCATACGTTAAAAACTTCCATAACAATACTTCATGTATAAACATCATGAGAAATCATCATAAAACCATCATGAACATAGATTTCAAACTTTTCATAAACTTATCATGTTGCAGGTGAGAATTTTTACTTACCTTAATAAGCTTACTTAACCTTAACTTGTAGGTGACGACGCTGCGGTCTTGATGTGCTTACTTCATATTGTGTTCATGTCATACATTCATTAAAAACGGTAATTAACATATATTTTCAATGAATTAATCACCACAACATAACATCCATTACCTTATAACTTCTCACATACATTCATCTCTTAAAAATATAATTTTATAACATATTTCATTGACCATAAATCATTAAAACAAAACTATCAACACAAACATTTTTTGACCTCCATGAATTCTTAATTCAATGACTCAACATTCACAATCAATTAGGGTAGCAAATTTCGTAGGAACAAAGATAACTATACACATATTACCATGATTTTTCTTTAGTCATAAAAATTCCATTTAATATCTAAAACAAGTTATACATATCATAACATGAAATCTACCAGCAATAGTTAGGCAGTAAACAACTCATAACTCAGGTCCATTTATCACAATATTTATGCTATGGAAATTCTACAAAAATTATCACATATAGTAGACACCTAAAATTATAAAATATCCAAAAATTACCTTCAAATAAAATCTAAAATAGTTCAAACTGTGCATTAGAAAGCAGAGACCAAAAATAACTTCCTATGTGTAAGCAATGAGTTACATACATTTATCATATTCCAAAAATTAAAAATAAAATTATTTGGGTTCTAAAATTCTTAAGACAACCTAGTAACATATAACTACAGAAGTACAAAATATTTCATCATAAAATAATTTCATAAAATCATACAAAAACATCACATCATAAAAGTTCAACAATTTACTGTTAAAACCGTCTAAAAACCTAGCTACAATAAAAATTCCATAACACATAAAATTTTTATTAAATCATTACCATACTTTCTAGTCCATTACTTAACATATACATGAACATATTCACCAAATTTCGTGAAAAATAACATTCATTTGCATTAAGAACAACACCTATACATATGTGTAACACAATAGATCAACAATAATTTACTATGAGTGATGAAGAGAAGAAAATTCATAACTTTTCATAAAAAAATCCAATTGAGGTGAAATTTTGAGGGTTAACACATGACACATAAATGAATAACATATTCAAAATTCAAAGCCAATGGAGATTTGTAGACAAAGATATGAGGGTCGGATTATAGGGTAACAAAAATTTCAGCAATACCGAAAAATGAGTTCTTACCTTAAAACAAATTCTTCCCAAGCTTCCTTGAATTTACCCCAATGAAATTTCAATATTTCTTTTAAGTATTGAAAGAAAATAGAGGAGAGAAAAGGAGGAAATCGTGAAGAAATGGAGAAAAGAGAGTGAGAGTGTGTCTGAGAAAAAAAATTTACATGAAAAATAATTGTGCAAGAGGAAACTTATCTGTCTCTATTTTTTTTTAATAGAAATTTCTCACTAAGATTGGGGCAATCTTCACTTGGGAAATAGAGAGAATTGAGGGGAAAAGTCAAAGTTTCCAAGAATGGTTCAGGTTATCTTATTTCTCAATTTCAAAGGAGGAAACTTCATCAATTAAATCCAATCAATCAAAAGTCAAATGTTCTATTACCCAAAATAAGAACAATTAAGCCAAAAATGTGACAATCAATCGGCAATCATTCTAATCATAATCAATCATCATCGTCACAAATTTTGGGTGATTTCTGCTGATTGCTCGTCAGCAGTCTTCGGCCTGCCGAAGGTTTGAGGTCTGGCCTACCGATTATATTCATTGGCTTGCTGTTCCATGAGAGTCATTTCGGCTTGCCAAACTTTAAGGTTCAGCCTGTTGATCTGCCTTAAGACATGAAAATTCATCAAAGCATTAAATAATTAAAAAAATTATAAATAAACATATAACATAATTGACATGAACATTTTGAGCATATCGAGTCCACATGACCGTCACCTGTCATATCACTTAAAATAAAATAGTTAGCACCATTATATCATATATCATAACACATATCGATAAAGAAATTACTTAACGTCATCTCTATTCGACATATTTTGTTACATGAAAATCAACGGGTGTTACAAGCCAAAAGTAATTAAATGAGTCCCTTGTGCCTGGAGGGCTGCCCTCTATGAGGGCCTCAAGTGGCTCTGGATATGTGCATGCCTAACCTCCCCAGCTTCGTTTGTGGTCGCAAGACGAAAGCTCAAAGGTCTAGAAGCATCCTTAAGTAGTGTATTAATGGTTGTTGATTTAAGACATTGAATGCTCTAAGTATATGATATAATATATCATGGATGACTACATGTCAAATGGTTATATTAATATTTGTATGAATAAGAGAATAAACTCTCGAATTAACGAGAAAATAAAACTTTTTCTAAATTCAATTTACTATAAAATTTCTCAAATTTAAAGGAAACAAATATATTATTATGTTGCCTTGTCGAATGAATTAGTAAGGGCACGTTGATTCATTTATTTTGTAGGATTATGCCTCAAAGCACATAAAGAAAATGTTGGGAATCAACTTAAAACTTAAACATTATAGCAGGTGAGAGTTTACACTGTAATATATTTTTGCTTTATACAATAACATATTAGAGTTTTATATCGTAGTAATTGAAAGTTTAGAGTTAGAACTTGGTTTCGAATCGCACTCAAATAAAACTGTCAACAATATATGAATAAGACTTGTGATGTTTATTGTCTGATATGTGAGAATAAATTTAATAATATTGAGAAAACCGAATCTAATCTTAATTTTTGTAACAATTCTTGAATTGTCATTGTTTATTGTTAAGTACGACTTTTGTATGTTTTAAATATCCGTTAATAAAAAATAACAACTCATGAATCATTATAAAAATTGATATTATGTTTGGTTTCTTTAGCATTATTCTATAATTAAAGTTTACTATTTTGATTTATGGTTCTATGCTTAGCGTTGTCCTTTAAAAAAAAAGAAAAAACATAAACTATGTCAAATATTTTCTCAAATTTAGACATTAAAAATTTGCTCTTGAATTTTTTTAATCAACCAACTCATGTGAAGAATAATCAAATTATGTATGGCGTTGTTTCAAATTTGTTGATTAGTAGCCATACATGCATCCATATAATTTTTTGTGGGCCATATTATTTTAATTAATGAACTAACATTCATTATATCATATATATATATATATATTGTTTTAAAGGGTGGTAGGAACCATTGGTTAGAACCACTTTTACTGTAGTAAATGAGAGCTTTACATTATAGCGATTTTGCTATTATTATTGTAGCATGTGAGAATTTTATATTATTTATAACTGAAAAGATAATAAAAAGGTTCCTATCGCTTTTCAAACACCCTCTTAGTTTTGGGCACATTTATAACTAACATTATGATGAAGCATTTCTTTAGAACCGTTTTAAAAAAAAGTCTGGTGTCTCCAGGTTCTCATGTAAATATTGTTTATGTAACATTTCGTTTTCATTTGAAAATAACTTTGGTCTAAACTCTACCGTTTAAGGCTTACAACTTGTAAGTTATAAGTTAGAAAAAACGAAAAGAAAACTATTATTTTACTTTCGGTTTAGGGAACAAAGAAAAGGAAGAAAAGATATTTGATGTACTTAGCTGGCCCATTGAAAAGGCGTTGGGGAAAATTGCAACACTCTCAAGCGAGTAGGTCGTACGCATGCAAAGCTTCCATATTCGAAAAGTTGAAAAACACACGCTCCACAGTCCTCTCCTCTCCGACACCACCAGACAACGTAGACCCAACGACACCACATAGACACGTTTCGAGGACTGGTCCCTGTCTCCAATTTTGTCCATTTTCAGTTTACGACAATTCCCAAACTTAAACAAATCACACCATTCAATAATAATACATTACATATGACTTCTTAGGGGACTTCTGCTAGAGAAATTGCTTATTATTGTTTTCTGAATTTAGGCCGACGATTCGAGTTTCTACACTTTTAGACAGAGTTATGTGTAGTTTTAGGGATTTTTTTGGGTGAAAATCTCATCTATAATACACATTTTCAAATAATTAAATCTTTAATTTTTTTAATGAATTTAATCTATGTTGAGACAAATGGATTATCTTAAGATAAAAATAAAAATTAGCCTCTGAACTCTCTCTGCGGTGCCGTTTCAACGCTTTTTAGCGCGAGTGACGAAAAACTTCAAGCACACTATCTCTCTCCTCCTCCTATCCTGCGCAGTCCCTGACAGAACCTGTCTATCTCTGTGTCTCTCACTGACCAGGCGCTTTCAGCAAGACTGAAAATTTAGAAAGAGACGGCTAAAGGGAGGCTCTCTCCTCCATTGAAATGATCTCTAGAATTTCGCAAATCGCAATTATTAAAAAAAATAAAACACATATGAGTTCTTGTATTTGTGATTCTCTTTCGCCTTTCAGAGCTTGTCATGGTTTCGATGATTCGATTTGTTAATCCGTCTCTCCAATCTGCTCAGTCAGAAGTCAGGTCCAGTTTTTTTTTTTTTGTAGGTTTGCGGGTGTACCGAATCGCTTTACGTCGTCGCTTTTGTAGAGGCTTTGGAATGAGGCGTTGCTTTCGGCTTTTAGGCTTTCGAGGCTATGAAAAATGGATGATATGATGTGCACATTCGCAGTTGCAGAGAATAGCTGTTGTTTTTTCTTTGTGTTTTTCTTTTTCTTGTTCATCTCTCTAACGTAACTGTCTCTGTACGGAGATTTCCTGTTCCGTGTAAAATTTTCTTTTCTTCTTCCTTTTGTTTTGGGTCTAGAGGTTATTATGAATCTGAGGGTAATGTTCTGTACAATTACACAGAAATGTTGATAATGTGCATTGTATCTCGACAATGCCGAACTGGGTTTTCAAGATGTGAGACTAATTTGGTGGAGTTTTTTGTCTTTCTTAGTCATAATAATAATAATATACAAACAATCGTTGAGCTCTGAGAAAGTGGTGTGCGAGTTTTTTGGGACTTTGGGGGGAAGAAATGAATGAGAGTGGGGAGAAAACGTCGTCGTCTTTGTCAATTACAGAGAAGCGGTCGACGACGCATAGGCCTGGTGGTTGTGTTGGGATTTTCTTTCAGCTCTTTGATTGGAACCTCAGGTTTGCTAAGAAGAAGCTCTTCTCCAAGAAATTGCTTCCTCCTGTTAGTAATCAGCCACGTTCTTCATTTTCTGTCACTTTCTCTTGGGGAATAAGCTCTTCTCCGTGAAATTCTTTTATTTTTATTTTTTTTCTTTTTGTTGCTTTGATGATTTACTAGTTCGTGCTAAACAAGCTCTAAAGAAGTTCAAAGGAGATGAAAAAATGCCCACTTCAAAGCTTCACTTGGTATGCTTTTTTATTTATTTATGTATTTTTATTTCTATGCTTTCATTTTCTTGGGAGTGAGCTATTGAGTACTTTTTTTCGTTACATAATCTTTTTGTTGATTTCCCCTTTTCCCAGATTGCTGATGAGAACAAGGGAGGCTTCCCATACACGAAGAAACATGGGAATCGTAGTGTTGATTCAGACCAAAGCAACTACGAAACAAGAGCTCCTAGTTTGGTTGCTAGGCTTATGGGACTTGAATCCATGCCTGCTATACGCGAGAAACCGAAGAAGGCTTCTTTCTCCGATGCTTGTGATAAAGGAGAGAAGAGATTTGTGAATAAAAAATGTGGTGTATCCGAGGGAGGAGATATGGGTTTGGAAAGAGGAAGTGTAAAGCTTGACTCTCGGCCTGAAAAGCTTCAGAAAACTGGTCGGTTTGATAGAAAGGCAGTGGCTAGGTTTGGAGCGGAGTCCGCACTTCAAATCAAGAGCGTTTTGTCAAGGTCAAGAAAGCATCATCACCACCATCCTAAGTTTGTCTCCCCGGTCAAGAGCCCGAGGATTCTGTCTGGGAAGAATGTTTGTCGGACCTTTCGGTTGATTGATGCAGCCACTAAGATTTTGGAACCAGGGCTGCAATCTTCAAGCAAAGCGAAAAATTCTCTTACGTATTCAACTTCAGTTCGTTATCATCGGAGCAATGAGGGTGTTGCAGAGGGAAGGGTGGTTAAACCAGATGAGCAAACTGAACAGTCTGGTTACAGTGCTAATGCGGCCAAGTCTTTGATGGGTCAAACTTCTTGCAAAAATTGCGGTAAATTGCTTGATGTTGTCGACTGCAGACCAAATGTGGATGAAAGGCCATCTGGGTTTCCTTTTATTTCAAATCTTGTTAATGGTTCCTCTTCCGAGGGAATGGGAAAGAGTAAACTGCAGCTACCCATTTCATCCTTTAGAGGAATGGAGCAGGATTTTCATAGAAATTTGGACCAGCCTATGTCTCTTGGTGGTAAAAAGGAGGAAGAAACGGATAATATTCAATCAAATAGTAAAGCTATTAACGAAATAAAGTCTCTGCCTCATCAACGTCTGGCTCCTTGGCCAACAAGCCGACCAAGTACTTTTCGGAGTAATTTGGCAACTACTGTTGAATTAAAGCAGAGAACTCAAATTCAAGAGCAGATGCCTTTAGGAAGGGATGGAACTCCACCCAGGTCTAACTCTAAACTAAACAATTTGGAAAGCAGAAGAGTCTCATCAGCCTCAAATGTTGTCAGTGGGTCCAAAGATTTCGTTTCCCTTAACAGAAGCTTGAGTGGTCACACCAGACCAAGGGTTCCCAGTAAAGTGGAAAGCTCTAACAGGTTTGTTCCAGAGAAGAAAGCTTTAAATGGAAGCGATGAAAGCTTACCACCATTAAGAAGCTCAGTAAGGAAAAGGAGAACAATTAATGTTACCAGCCAAGTCGAAAGTAGGGGTTTTCGTAGTTCAACTGCTACAAAACCAAGGAACGTTCTGTGTGATTCCCCGAAGGGAAAAGGGTTTGGACTCGACACTCAATCGATTAACCTTACTTGCGTTAAAAGTAGATTAGCTGGTCCAGCAGAAGGTAATAGAGTCGTTAAAAGTATTAGCAATGATGTTATTTCTTTCACATTTAACTCCCCTTTAAGGCACAAAAGGGGAACCTTAATGTTAATGGAGGAGAAGACCATGGACGATGAGATAAAGAAATCTTTTCAAAAACCATTGTCTTTAAAAGGGGATTCAATTGCTGCCCTTCTGGAACAAAAGTTGAAGGAACTGACTAGTCAAGAAGATGATGAGTTTGCAATAGGTGGTCCACCGAAGAGATTTACTGCTATGATTTTGCAGGAGCTTATATCTGCTTTAACTGTAGAGCGGCCAGATATAGCCTCACCGTCCACTGTAAGTGGACTTATCTTCCCATGCTATTGTTATTCCTAATTTCTTATAGCAGAAGTGATATCACCTTCTTGTCTATCTTTCTGAATTTCTTATTCTGAAATATTTTCTGGTGAACTTTTTGCTGTCATGCATAGTTAATTTCTTTAAGTGTCAAAGAGGAACAAGCTTAGAACATCAACAAGCATGTCTAGACCGAAATCATTTATTTGAGGTTCCACTGTTGGATTGAACATTGATGATACAATTTTAACAAACCTAATGAAATCTTAAAACCTATAATATAACTTGAGGATCTTATGATTGTTGTATTTTTCACCTTTTGGATACGATGCTCGACTATTTAGTATTTAGATATCTGTTCTCTTTTATAGTTCGTAATCATCAACCACCAATCGGTGAAGGTGAAGACTCTTTTATCTTCTTCTTCAGCTAGCCCCTCCTTGTTAGACAGCTGAGGACTTTAATAGAAAAATGAATGCTACTGAAAAACCTTTTCTTCAGTGAAGATTTTGCGTTTGCTCTTTTCAGGCCAAAACAAAGCATGAAAAGTATGCTGGATTTTGTCATGTCGCTGACCATTTGAGCCCTGGATCTGTTCTAGAAGCTTCATTCTCTTCTAGTAGTCAGGATGGTAGCTCAGGTAGAATACTTGGTATGAAAAGATTGAAAATAAGAATATAACCAACACATTACTACTTTTCCTAGAACCTGTTAAACATTATCTTGTTTGAGTTAACACGTGTGAAGCTGATATTGAGAGATCTTCAGCTTGTCTAAGAATTTTTGGCTGAACTGTTTGCTTGTTATTCCAGGACATAGGTTTTGCACTGAATCTATGGATTGCTCCAGTGATCAATTGCGCTACTTGGGACCTGATGCTGATCTTTTGGATTCTGCTACCTCATTGGAAGAAGAGGTGGCTGGTTTCAAGAGGGTGATGGTTCTTATTGGCAACGTTGCTCGAATATTAAATGCTATCAGTGTTGCGGGGGGAAGATTGACACGAAGCATGCTGTCTCATGCAAAGGATGTTATTGTGAATGCTGAACTTGTGTTTAGAAATGTGACACTGCATAGATTAGACAGATCAGAAGGCCTTTTCATTGGTCTGATACTCCTCGAACTGGAAACTGGTGCTAATGCTTGGACAAACATCAACATCTTTTCTGGTGCGGATGGTAGCAAAGGGGGAAGTCAATTTAGGGGGTTTCTTTTTGATTGTCTGATATAATGTTTAGACTCCAAGTATGTAAAATACCATTATTTAGGATTCAGAGCTCGTACAAGACTCCTTTCTTGCAACAGGGAGAGGATTATTGGAGAGGTGGAAAAGGAGATGAAAAAATGGACAAGGCTAGCCGGGATGACTCCAGACGAGATAGTAGAATGGGAAATGAGTCATGGCCTGGGGAAATGGACTAATTTTGATATTGAAGCTTTCGAGTCAGGTGATGAAGTATGTGGCGACGTTCTTGGAGCTTTAGTTGATGAAACTTTGATTGACCTTTGGGAATGCTGGCAAAGTTCCTTTTGAAATTCACACCTTTCCATTTCCCGTTTCTTTCGTTTGGTGGTTGTAAAATGCCACAGCTTTGCCAGCCAATGGATATGATAAATTTTGTACAAATTAGTGAAATGGTACCAGTGCAATCTATTGGATTGAAATAATAACTTGGCTGAATTAAAAATTTCATATATCTTAGGGGTATAAATACAGGATACATGTGGCTATTTTTAGATAGTCAACTATACAATTTGTACAATCAATTAAAAATAAATCACACAACTAATTCTAGCTAATAAAGGAAACAAAATCAATTAGAATAATATTGAATATGTGCTGATTTTATGCCAATTCTCCCCCTCAAGTTGGTGCATAGATATCACTCATGCCCAACTTAGATAATAAAGTATAAAAGGGACCGCTAGCAACAGCATGGGTCATTATGTCTGCCAATTGATTTGCACTCTTGATGTAGGGAATCTTTATATTACCAGAATCTAAGTTCTCCTTGATGTAGTTCCTGTCGAGCTCAATATGCTTAGTTCTATCTGTTGGGTTTTGTTGGATTTTGTGATTTAAATACGCAGCGGAAAATAAAAATTAATTTCCACAAAACCCTCGCAGGATCCATGCAATTCTATTAGATTGATAAGAAAGTCATAAAATCTTATCAGGATGACAAAAAGGCAAGATTCTGGAAGGGAGAGAGCGGGTTTACTCCGGTGACACCTTAACTCGAGCTTTTAGTAATCAAAATCGGATTCAGACGTTGTTACTTAGAGCAACGTCCTCTGCAGGTATCCACACGAACAGACTCTCTCAAAAACGAATTGGTGTGCTAGCACCCTCTCTTGTGCGTTAAAAGACTCTCTCTAATTTTTAAGGTTTTAATGTTTTTCGCCCTTTTAGAATGATAGAACACCTTCTTTTTCTTAATTCGGCTAAAAACCCTAAAGCAGATATATAGATATATATATATCTGTTGACTTCGAGATAGAGTCAGATTGTAAATAGGGTAAACTGTAATTTGAATATGACTCAGATAATTTAGATAATGTTTGTAATTCAAATCTGATTTAGAAAATCTAGATAATGTCAGTAATTCAAATATGATTCAGATAATCTAGATAATGTCAGATTCAATAAACCTAGACATATCTAGTACATCGAATCTGGACATTATCAGGTTCATCGAACCTAAACACAGTTAACCCAAAATTCGTTCTTGGTCTATTCTAAGTGTGCGACCCTATAGGTTCACATAACGTTGGTAGTGGGCTTGAAATTCTGTTTCTAGCCCACAAATCATAAGTGGCCTCTAGCAAGACATTATGATTATCCAAGTTATGCGAATGTCAATAATCCGACATAACCTAATCCACAATAAGTATTAAAGTCCTTTTTGTCACTAGATACCTTGATTAAACATAAGGCATGGTTTATGTCATCCTTATACTATTTAATCATATTATTTCTCGATCTTAAGTAGACTGATATTGATAACCCTTATCAATTTATTTCAATATGGCTATACATTTTACTTCAGTCTAACTTATCGAGGGGCGCTTAGATATCTTTCTCATGATAAATGAGGGACAAATTCCTTCTTAACC